>JAABKK020011083.1:2446-22833 GCA_011634745.2 Catotricha subobsoleta
TCACTTAAATAAATACGTATAGAATTTCACAATTTCGTATTGTTTGGATTTATTTATATAGTTAAAACTTAGTTTTCCCCAAAAAAGAAAAAACAAAAAAAAAATTAAAGATAAACGTTTTCAAATTTTAATACGCTGTCAAATAACGTCTTAGTCTTAGAACATAATTTAGGTTTTGATATTAAAGGTATTTGCTGTGCAGTGCCTGTTCTCATCTAAAATTGAATTCAAATTTAACTAAGGAAAAAAAAATGATCTGCAAATAATTCACTGTATTTGATACATCTGTTCTCAGAAAATTTTGTTTTTATATCGGCGCACAAAGCATAGATAACTACAATTCATGGTAATTGTATAAATTAAGTAATGCGTTGAAAATTATACGGATGAGTTAACATAATTTTACTTCTGCACAATGTTACAACGCAATGGTTATGAATTTAGACTGTAAAACTATCGGTATAACTTAAATTTTCAGTGAAATCTTTAAAATGTTTGGTTTTCTTTGCATAAAACTATCCGCTGCAAGTTATAGCATACAAAAGTTTAATTGTTGGAATTTCTTTAAACATGACTTTTTATTATGCATTGTACGTAAATATTCCATTTTATATAATTTCAATATCCGAAAAAAAACGAACAACAAAATAAAGTAAATCATTTTAATGATAAATGTGTATACTGTATATATTAAGAAGAATAAAATTAAAAAGAAGAAAAAAGCAAGGAGTCATGAAAATATAATTTTCTTAATGATTAGTTTGAAAATCCATAGCCCCATAAAATAAATTGAACTACAAATTACTGCTACTATATTACTAAAAGCAGAGTGATGCAACGAAAATTTTGGTTTATTTTAATTTAATTTAAAAATACGTTTTTGATGCCTTTGTAACAAATATAAAAGATAATAAAATGAAATAAATGCTGGGTATGTACGTCAAATGAAATATATTTATTTTTATGAAAAACAAAAGTCCGTTAAAAAAATATTAATTCGTTCTCGAGTCAACACAGACTTTCTTTTATTGTTCGTAAAACGGCTTTTTTTTTCTTCGTAAAAATACCTTTCATTTGAAGTGCATACCAGTGTTGTTAAGTAGTATAGACACTTTGGTAATATTAAAAAAATAAAAAAGTTAAATAAATTTTCATTGAGTCTCCCTGTTTAAATTATAAAATATAATTTTTATTTGATGTTACATATTACTAAATTAAATGAAGTGCTAATATATAAGTTTTAAATTAACACATACAATAATAATTAATACAGAGAGTAAGATAGAAAGAGAATTAGAGCTTATTTAAAGTAGACTCTGTTGATGTATAAAAATATTTCCATATGTATGCAGATGTGCAGATAGTGAACATTAAGTGCTTATTGTTTTATTACCAAAACATTATGACTAGCTGTTAGATAATATAAGTTAGTTTCACAAAACTATGGTTTTCTATTGCGATACTATTGTACCTTATGCATGTAAATTATCGTTTCCACTGTCCACTATAATATTATATAAATTCTGTACAGAAAGATACGACACATACCAGCAGAATATTGTACAATTAATGTATATCTAACAAAATCTACATTTAGAAATAGCATCCTTTGACCTTATCTCTATATTGCATCAAATTAAATCATTTTGTACAATATGCACGTACAATACAGAAATGTGTATGTTGTGTGTTAGTTTCTTAGGTAGAAATGCGTACACCAGATACATGCAAACACATCATTAACCAAAATGCATTCAGGTATTTTGTTTATTATAATTCATAGTTTCGGGTGATACGATGATATTAAATTGCTTTATATAATATTATATACGTACTGTAAATTAAACCATTGAACGTATTATTTAGATTAGAAACACACTTTACTGCTATGACTTCCATAGCTTTACGTTAAAATATAGTAATTACTAATTACAATTAGTTGGTATGAAGTTTTATTAGATTAGAAATCATAAAATCTATGACTAGAACAATGGATAATTTTGCATAAAATTTGGAAATTATTGATAAATAAAATGGTTTTACATTTTATTAATTATTTTTTCTATTTTTGTGAAAAATATTATATTTCAGCGCAAATTATTTGAAGCCATGTAAAACTATGAAATTTATACAATTTTATGAGTTTGAGTTTATTGTTTCAAAGAAAAGACGAAAATAACGAAAATTGTATCGAAATATTTTACAGCCAGTTAAGAGTTTATGTACCATTATAGATTATATTAAAACCTTATTCTAGTCATTGCGGTATTTCTAAATATATTTTGATGATATGCAGAATTTATCATTTATGTCTATGGGTAACGTGCAGTAACTAATAATAGTTAAGAGACATAAAAAGCTTATAATTACTTAACTTTGAGTACGATATGGTATCTCAAAGTCATGATTTCTATTGATGAAATTTAAAGAAATTCTCATTTTCGTGGTAATGGTGTATAAAGTTTCAGTTCACTGTTTTAAATATGGAGTAGAGTTCTCTGTTTAATCATTGTAGCAGAAAACTATAAAAGTTATATGATTTTCGTGATATTTTTTTCTTTTTATGAATTAGGTATTTACTTACTAATTGCTCGTCTTGTGAAAAATATAATTAACCAGCAATTTTATACCATCTGGTGGTATGAAATGTAAAACAATTATAACATATGAGGGTTTACAAAGTATAAATTCGTACCTTTATACCATAATTATTAGGATGAATCAATTTTTTTTAAATACTTTTTACCATGTTTTTTTTTTTATATATTTGCATTAGGATTCCAGATTAAGTTAATAAAAAAATCGAAGTTAGAAAAAAAGCCTTGAAGAAATTTATTTTCAAAATCTTTTCTGCACGCTAGTCAGGAGACAAAATGCAACCAGTGTTGGGATAGATCACGAACAAAAAGATTTAGATCAAAATGAAAGATCATTAAAAAAAATATCTAGGTCACCAAAAACAGCTCAAATTTAGATCATTTTTAGATTAATTTCAGATCAATTTTGTAAGATCATTTAAATAGTTTATCATCAACAACATCTTATTAAGAAACTAATCATTAATATAAATGAAATTAAAAACTTTCGATCAAATATTTTCTTTTATATATAACATTGACAATATCATTTAGACGCTTATTAATATACAATCCTCTGTAATATAAAACTAACCTCTAAAATAATACAAATGATTGACTAAAATATTAAATTGATCCCCTAAAATATTAATATTTATATTATCGGAACTAATTTTAATCATATAGGGTGTCATAATCTTTAGATCAAAGACCGTCCTAACATTGAATGCAACTAAAATATGTTATAGTAGAAGGTGTGAAATAAAAATCGTTCTCCCCCACTATAATAAAATTATACCTGCATATATTATAAATCGTTCATACACGATAATATGGTATAACTATATAGGTCCGCATAAATAAACCAGTGCGAATATGTATATATATACCATGAAAAACAATAAATGAGGTAAAGCTATTAAAAATTTCATAATTCTTTTATAAAATTGAATATGACTTGTCTATCTGACGAAACGATCATCATTTTTATTGTTGTCAGCTGTGATAACGAAGAAAATTAAATAAATAAGAAATAATATTATTTCACATTACCTTGAGTGATAAAATAAAAGAAACGGACATATCAAACATTTAATAGCATAAAATAACATTTGACGTCCTCCGAGAAATTAACTATACTTCCTAATTATTCCTGCGCTGTGCTGGTTAGGCTTCGTTTATTTTACTCTATTATGAAAATTTACAAATTTACATAAAATTGCCATCGTAATCGGTGAACATGATTCAATTAATTTGTATTACGATAGAGAAAAAGATTAAATAAAATTAAAAAAGGCAAAAAAAAAAAAAACGAGCACCACTTATTATGCGCATTAAATTTCCTTTATAATTAAAGTAATAATGTCTAATTGCATGGAATTAATTCAATGATATGAACCAAACCTAATCATATTTTTTTTATCTCAAGCAGTATCAATAACAAAAATAATATATATATTGGTATTATTGGACAAATTTTTTATAGGATATAATAAAATAGTATTGCTTTGTACATGTACACGATAAAACCATATTCTCTTTGCGGGTTGCCTACCTATATATCATATCTATTCAAAATGTAAGGTAATAAATGAAATTAATTGAATTACCATAATACCGATAAGTAGTTTAGTTTATTGATTATTTAATTTCAATTATATAATAACTAACCAAGCATAATAATGAGTGTCGTAAAGAAATTGGTTTAAAAAAAAAAAAAAAATTATAATAATAATAGAAAAAACTTTATATACTCGTAGTTATAGCATGCATGTTAAGCGCAATGAACCTTAAAATTATCGCATAAGAATTATAATAGGAATAGTGGATTTGATATTTATAATAGCTAAAGCTAATGTGGGATTATTATATTCCATATACAATAAATACATTATACATATTGATATTACATATATTCATTTTCTATATACATATTTACATACAAAGTGTTACTAATTAAGTTTATAGGTACCTAAATGCTAAACCTATATTAATCCAAACGAAACATTATTATTATTATTAAACTGAAGCAAACTATACTAAATAACAATTGCCTTTTAGAAAAAATTAGTTACTTTAATTACCATTAGATGGTACATAAGCTTCGGAATGTTTGATATTAAAATCAGTATTTTTTTTTTTTTTTTTAATAGTAAAGTTCATACATGTTAAGAACAATTGAAGAGAATAATAAGGCTATAAGCTACACTGAAATTAACCTTCAACGTATATTTTAATTACAGAAGACTGTCAATTAATTGATCTTATAAGAATATAAAATAAATATAAAAAAAAACATTTTATTATGATGTAAAGTTTACATCAGAATAATGTGTTTTTTTTATATTTATTTTATTTTCTTGTAAGATAACTGATGTTGTTTTGGACTGAATTTAATTATTATATTATTAATTGATCTCGTTCATTTTTTGAAAATAATATTGAACTCACGATTTCTTAAAACCTTTAGACGACATACAACCTTATTATCTCGAAGGGTCTCTTTGTATCTATATTTCTATAACTTGTCACGAAAATCTTAAAAAAAGATAATAATGAAATTGATTTTATTGGTTGAAAAAATTTTACTAGTTACTATTGATCTTGAAGCATATTTATTCGCCATTTTCATTTATTTATATTTCTTGAAATGTATTCATTCGCTTGATACATATTGACCTATTGTTGATTATTGAATAATAAATGATCTTTTGGGACATGGAAGCTCCACTCAGAAGTCTATAAAATGATTTTCGTGTAAATTAAATCATATCGCATTATCGAATTAGCTTAATAAAGGATAGAAACACTAAATGTTACTACGAAACAAATTCTAGGAGAAAAAAAACTGCTTTAACTCACACTGGCCTATTCAAAAAACTAAATATGTTTCATGTCAGTACTCGATTTACTTATTCCTTTAAAAAAAAAAATCATTATTAAATTATAAGGATTTTACGAATTTATATTTTACTCCATTCAAAGATAATCCTGCAGAAACCTGAAGCTTATGTACCAAAAAAGTAAAATACATGAAAAATATGTTGTTCATTATTTTGTACAAATGAAATAAAACACAGAATTTATTTATATTTCTATATATACATATTTATATACATACATATAATTTTACCTGGGCTAATGGCTTTTGTCTACCTTTCTTTAAAAAAGAAAAAAAAAACCATTTTTGTGTAAATGTTCTTATAGCCAAAAACTCCATGCTTGGAAAATTAGACATTGGAAGGAAAAGCAAAAAAGTAAAGCTTCTTTTTGTGTTAATAAAAGAAAATAGTGTTTAAAGAAAAGCTTTATTTAAATTTAAAATTCCTGTCATCGCACTTTTGAACAAAATTCACATGTATATCCCGTTATATTACACTATTATGATGACTATATGATTTTTTATTATGAATGGGTATATAATTTAAAGTAAGTTATACCTTATACATACACTGACTTTAAAGTTAATGACTATGTTAGAATAAATGAACAGCAACTGAGTGAATAAGAGAGAGTAGTTTAGAAAGAAAATATACAAATAGAAAAAAAGCTGTTATAAATGCAAAACTAAAAATAAAAATATAATTGAAAAAAGAAAAAACAAAAAACAAAAACAAAAAAAATTACTAAAAAATTATGTAATAAAGAAAAAAAAAAGTAAAAAATATTTATACTCACGAAATTTGAAACTGCAGAAAATCATTTATGTCGGAAAAATTAACATCTATAAATATGTGAAAGGAATTTAATTAAAATATTTTATTTAAGTGAAAATGTTCAGTAATAATATTCATATAAATCTCTGGAAACAAAGAGACAACAAGAGGGGGTGCATATATTATATTTGTAGTTGTAGCAGAGTGCTTAATAATAAATAATATAGATGATTATGTTGTACACTTGTGGAAATATTAAAAAGGAAGATAGGTATTCATTTTAATATCTTCCAAAAATTTAACTTTTACACATTTTCAAGTTGAAGGATGGATATATTTGAAAATATATTCTTGGTGTTTGACAATAAATAATAATAAAAAGAAAAGAAAAGAAAAAAAAATGTTAGTTGGCATGAATGCATAATGAACAATTTAATTAAAGCATTTCATGCTTTTCATTAACTTTAGCTTATATATACAGTCTGAATCTGAAATGTAATACGGTAAATTAATCATCATTATTATCTCTATATTATGTGAAATGAATATTTAGGATATTGTAGAGTATACCGTACGCACGTTGGATTTTTGTTGATGTAATTTAAATAATCCAATGAAATAATCTTAGAAATGAGTATATATTTTGCATTTTTTACTCATTAGTTGTTTTTATTCAATTATAAAGTTAATTTTTCAAAATATGTTTTATGATGTTCGTGTGCTGTTTATAAAATTCTGCATTTTTATTCATAATAAAATAGAATATTATGCAAAAAAAAATTATCATCTATTTTACATTAAATTGATTATTAACCTTTGCTAAACATTTATATTAAATATTTAGTTAAATATCAAACGCGAAGTAATTTATTATTGGATGTATTAAATTACAATAATAAAACTGTTCTTTAATTGTAAATGTCATTTTATGGAAGTATTTGCTACCCCATAATGTGTATGAATGATAACAAAAGATGGAGAAGAACAAAACGTCGTCTAAAAGTATTCTCTTACAATTTGTATGTATTTTATTACTTTCCAGAAAATATTTAAAAGCGATATTTATGGAAAGTAAAATAGTTCTTGTGTTATTTGGTCGTACGACAATCTATTTGATTTATACAAATTGCTAGACGCTTTACAAAAGATTTATTTTTTACAAAAAAATGATTTTAAACGTAAAGCTTACTTCTAATCTTTCTAGTATCTTCAAAAATCTATAGTTTTGGGGCTGAGCAATTTTTTGCACAAATTTAAACATTTATAGAACGATTGCCCAAATTAAGGTCTCGCTTCACAGGTTCATGAAATGATGTTTAATAAAAGGTCTCGCTTCACAATACACAAAATTATGGTTAATAAAAACTCAATGAAACCGAATATTTTGCAATTTATTTGAAATGCATAATATTCTCATGAAGAGTCATTAAATTAATATTACATTAATCATAATTATGCTCTTCATCGACTTACAAAAAAAAAAAAAGAAAAAAAATTATAGGAAACATTTCTAGAGCAATAGATATTTTATATTGTGACGTTAGATATTTTCTGCTTCAGAAATTTAAAAATAAAAATATTTTTTGCATTTTAACAAGATACAAATTACATTTCAATTTAACCTGAGATATACCCAGCAGAGCAGATATAATTTTTATTTAAGAAAAGACAGATATGCAAAAAAGAATATTAAAACATATTTAGCGTTTTCAAAGATAACCGTTTTAATGACCTTTTTTATATAAGCAGAAATATGCTAAAAACATTTTTTTTTTTTTGTATAAACAGTTAGGCAGACACTGTCTTGTCTTGTATACAAGATGCTCTTTTACCTCTTATTTTTCGTAATTTTTTATTTTCTATATTGTTAATTCAATGGATATTTTATCACCAACGAATTTATAAGATTTTGTTTTAAATCAAAATTATTATGGTTAAAACTCTAAATATTGGATAAAAATGTGTGCTTTTTTTAAATTTTAATTCGAATAAAAATATATAAAAATTAAAAAAGAACAGTTGTCATCTCCATCTGCTACTTTATTATGAAAATACAAGAATCAAATCACTTGATTAGATACCGTAAATTATAAATACAATGTACTTCGGTGTTGTGAACCAGAACCATATCTTTAATAAAAAATTAAAAAAAAAAACGAACCTAAAAAACCAATCATCATACATTTTTTTTCACGACTTACAAATCACATCTGAAAAAATATATCGATAATAATCGAAATAATAAATAAAATAATATTTGCTGTTAAGATCGAATTGATACATTCAGTGTTCAATTTAAAAATTATGAAATTTATTATTATCGGTCGTCGTTCATTTTCAATAATCGCATAATAATAAAAAATAATAATAATAATAATAATAATAAAAAATAGTTGAAGTACGAAAACATAAACAAAACTAAGAATGCTGTATCGAATCGATTTTAAACATAAACCATGAACTTAAATATGATATAATTTTTTTTCTCTTGCTATTTAATTATCTTATAAATTATGTTCTTTTGGAATTTACGCTATTTTTATTTCATTTTTCTTTTTATTAGCTTTTATTAAATTCTGCAGCAGTTTTTATAATTTTTTTTTGTTTTTTCTGTTTTTTCTTTTGTTTGTTTGTTACTAAAGGATTTGCGTGAAAGTATTTTTTTTATTTTCATATTATTTCTTTAATTGCCGGCTTATTAAAATTTTAAATGGAAATCATTGACTTGGAATTAATTATATGCTTTTAGTTCTGTTATAGTTTTAATATCTAAAGGTAGGTAGAGTTTTTGCTTTTTTGTTGAGAATAAAGGTTGCTATGAATTAAGTATTTAACTTCTTGAAAAAATTAAAATTAAAAAATGCAATATTATTATTTTTTTTTTTTTTTAGAAACAATGATACCTACATAATAAAAAGCGTTTGTGTAAAAGTATATTTTTTTTATACCGGAAAATGTCTTATTAAATAATGAACTCAAAAATTAATAAACGACAAAAGACAATTGAAAAGTGATTATTATCGACTATTAATTTAGCTTGAATATCAATTTAACACACAAGCTTCAATGATTTTGAATATTGTTTGGCAGACTTTTAGGACATAATTATAAATGTACGATGAGCAAATTACATTTAAAATATTTACAAATAGAAATAATATAACCTGGGCTCTTTTATTATTCTCTTTTGTCTAGACAATTCATTTAAAAAAAAAAAAAAAAAATAATTAAACATTTACTTGAGTGATTATTGTTGAAATTAAAAGTTGGTTGTTAAAATTTTAAGGAAAATATTCATTCATTTTCTTCTCGTTCGCATATTTTGCTGTCTTTTTTTTTCATAGAATAATTCATAGTTATTTGACGAAGAAATTGAAAAAAAAAATGCAAAATTTTATTATTTTTAATGCTAGTTATGTTATATGCTGCAGATATTTAAATTTATATATAAGACCTTTAGGTTAAGACATCATTTACCTGTATTACATATAAATAAGAAAACAATACTTTTATATAAATAATGTAAAAACAGAATGCAATGCCATATAAACGTATTTAACAATAGATAGAATATTATGATATTTTAACACGTTTGCCTTTTTGGTCATACACATTCTTACAATTCCAAAAATACAGGCAAGAGAGAAAAGTTTTATCCATGATTACAACGTTGATACCCCTTTGGGTATTGTACAAACACACTCTGTATTTCTATATAAAAAGATACAATTGTTGTATAATAGGATGTCTGGTGTCGCTTGTTATTATATACTTAGAACAGAATAATATCGCGTTAGTATAACATAAGTATGTAATATAATAACAAGACAAAAAGTGATTAGTTGCTTTTAATAAACTTTATAATATTAGATATATAATCATATATACATATATAAATATATATATAGAAATTACATTGGTTGGGGTTTTTGGTTAATATAATTCTATATGCATCATTATACTATGTATACTTTTAATGTATACAGTATACGTATTTTGAGTTCCAGAACATGTTGAAACCATTAGAAAATATTATTCATAATTATATCAAATCCTCAGTAGCTTTACCATAGATTATGAGGAATTTTAATCAATGTCATTTGAAGGGATGTTTCTTTAATATATAATACGTCTAACATGCAGCATAACTATTGTTGTAATATATATATATGCGGGAATTAAGACGATATATATTTAATAGGGTGATCCATAAAATATTTTTTCTTTCAAATATCAACCTAACTGTGTGAATGTTTTTTTTTATGCGATGAGAAAAATAATACAAGTTTTGTAAATTAAGGCACTTTTATAAGAGTGCTTCATTGATGTCAAAAATTAAAAGATGTTGTATAACAAAGTCAAAATCAAAAATGATTAATTTAGAAAACAAGCTGCCAATGTAAAGAAAGTGCACGAAAAAAAAAATTGGCCAAATTTCTCAAAAATGAAGTAAAAAAAAACTTGTTTTATTTTAAATACATTTTCTATTAATTGAATGTCCATTTCTTTCAAAAAAAAAAAATGTGTGCAATTGAACTACCTACAATCTACATACACAAGGCTAATTTCAAAATCATTGTAACAAGTACTATTTCAAATTACACAACCAAATTGTCGTTTCAAATTAAGCTTGCAAATGGTCAATTCCAAGACATCGCTTTATCTATTACTTGAATTGTATTAATAATCGAACACGTATATCTTTTTTCGAAACTGTTGTTATTGCAACTTCAGACATCATTTATTAGAATAGATCTACTCTATAATAGTGTCATATTTTTAATGAATAGCATTTTCATATAATTTTTGAACCTCCCTAATATAAAAATATATGCGAATATACGACCTATTAAGTATATATTATATAATATATTTAACACCACTTTTCTAAAATATATTTATCAGATTCAATATATTACTGTTGAGGTTTGGGGTATTGAATGTTTAGGAAATGAATATTTAATATGAAAATATATATGTTTTAAATTTTCTGTGATTCTAAGCGAATTTAAATTTAAATTTTCTCTTTAAGTGAATGAAACGAGATGGTAGCTTTTGTGAGCATTTATTATTTAATCATTCTTTTATTTTTATTTAATCGTCTTTAGAATAAAAATAATAAAACTATCAGTTTACAATCTCAGTCTTGTATATAATTTAGTTTATCGTTTCAACTTGTCTATTAATTTTGCCAACAATAATTTTAAGTGAAATTATTAAGGAGGTGTGTACATGAATAGATAGATACATCAAAGTATCAATTTCATTATTCTTGGTTGAATTAAAATGTTATATAAACCGAGATATTAATGTCTTTTTATGTTTCAAGTGTCTTCTTAAATAATATGTTTAACATTTTATTTAATTACAATTTAATTAACAATTAATTTATTACAGAGAGATTGACTTAATTACAGCTTTCAATTTTGTGATAATATATCATAATAATAATAATAACATTACGATGTATCGCCAATAATGTATAACACACCATCAAATGACGTAATTTTTGTCATTTTTATTTTTTATTTATTTTTTTTTTTTGATGCATTTCAGTAACTTATTTCGTAATTATGAAAAAGAGTTATTTCTATTTTTAATCCATTTTTTTTCCTTGCAACTTCTTTTTGTGTTGCTCTTACTTTCGTCTTGTATTAAATGTCTTTATTAAATATTTTTTTCTTTTTTTTGCTAATAAATTCACACGCTATATTTTATATATAGTATTTACCCACAATCGACTTTAGAAACCAGCCATAGCTATTTTTGTATATAATTACTTTACGTTATTTTCGTGTAAGAACTAACTAACGACTGAATAAAAATAAAATAGATGGAAAAAAAATAGAGAGAATCAAGATTTTAATCAGAGTTACAATAGTAAAATATTCATGAGAAAAAGTGATATTTCTAAAAATTTCTTAATAGCACCAAAATTCGTAAAAAATAGCAAAATAAAAATTTCGTTAAAATTGTAATATTTTAGTAAAAATTTGAATTAATTTATCAATCTTCATTCGTTCATTCAAAACAATAAAACAAGTCAGCTGTGACGCACTTCTGAGATAAATGTGTGTAAAAGAAATTTTATTCCAAATTTGTAGATAACAATTTAAAAATATTTCGTGTTGGAAGTGAGTCGTTAATTGTAGATTGGTTTAAAAAACATTATGGTTGAGTTGTTCAAATTACTTTTATAGCTTACAAAAAGAGAACAACAACCAAAAAAATAAAAAAGTAAAAAAAAAAACAGACCGATTCTTAAACTTTACACGAACAACGCTGAATAGACGAATTATGATTTAAATTTTAAAGAACGTAATAATAATAATACATACACGAAGTTAAAATTAACCATATAAGTAAAATAACACACCAACACGTCTTAGTTAACGATTTTTCAGTTAGGTATTTAGGTGTATGACAATGACCTCTGCATCTAAATTTTACATACGTTTCATACAAAACTCATACTAAGTATTGTAAGTACTTCTTGTTTTCTTCATAGATGATTGGATTGTATAGTTTAAATATATCGGTGGATGTTATACCGGTTTTACCATTTACCATTTACTATTTACCATTTAACTATTTAAGTAATAAAATCTATTGTGGAATTTAGATTTATTATAGATCGAAAGATAGATCAATATCACAACATCAACATTAAGATATTTAAAATGACAGTGCACATATTTTATATATCATACCGAAATAAATTACTGAATGAAAACAAAACAATATATATATATATATATATGTGTATCTGTATATATACCTATAATAATACTAAAAAAAAAGAATAAGTACATAAGTATAGAAATATGAATTTATTATTTTTTTTTTTATTTACGTTTATTAATAGGAAAAATGCGTGTAGAAATAATAGAAATAAATTTATATGGACATAAACACGATAAAATTACAATCACTGTAATAACCATTGAAGAGATGAAATAAAATAATAAATTAATAAATATAATTTCGAAAAAAAAAAAAAACGAAAATAATAAAATACTTTCTCTTGTATTAATGGTACCGAAAATGACACAATTCAGATAAATTGTAAATACATGTAATTTAATGTATCTTCTCATTTATTTATTTATTTATTATGTATTTATCATTATCATTATTATTATTATTATTTTTTTATTAGCAAATTTTTATTGTCATCCATCATCGCGCAAACAATATATCAGATAATTTCTTATACTCATAGTAAATATTGTAAATAATGACTATCTGTTATTTAGCTGGATTATACTGGTTGGCTGATGTTTACATTTATAGATATTATTACCTTTCAAATGTTTATAAATAAAATTTAAGTACGATTAATTTGTCTGGTTTAATATTCATGTGAAATAATCGCATTAAGAATGGAAATTAGCATAGTTTGGCGTAATTTTCATTTATGTTTCAAGACGGTAAGTGTGTAAAATGAAGCTTAAATCAATTTTATGGTGCCAATAACGCAAAAGTCAAACAAAATGATTTATTGATTAATAATTTCATATTATTGATGGCTAATTGAGATACATAAATAATAAATAATAATAATAATGAAGCTAATTAACAATTTAACAAACTATATGATCTTTTTTTCTTCAATATGATTTATCTTATTACCAAATATATAATATTAAATGAAGTTATCAAATAGACTGGAAATATTAATAATTTTCATTAATATATAATACAATAATTGATTCAAATTAATAGAATATAAAATTATGCTGCTTAGCGTAAATTTACAGGGTTTAGGATTATAATCATTATCAGGTGGTAATAATTTGACTCCAAAATGTTGATGTTCGGATAACCATTGTGAGAAATATATTGACATATCGAGTAATGGTATGAAATTCATATCATACAATGGATTCTAACGTATATGATTGATCCCTTATACCATAAATATACTTCATTATGATGTGAAATATTTTTCAGCATAAAAAAGTATTAATTATGGTACGAATATATTATATGTTAATATATTTTTTTTTCTTTTTTTCACAAACAAAAATCGCATTTCTCAATTTTACTTGTTGCTAAATTTAAACTAAATTTAATTTGGCCTTTGATTATGATGAGAATGATAACCTAGGTTTTAGAAACGTCTTAAAGTGGCTAAATTGAATTTCCGTTATAATTTAGCAAGGAATTAAGTGAAGAATTTTTAATAAAGAACCGACCATATATTCGTTTAATAAAATGAGACGAATGCTAAAATTTGATCAATAAACAATAAATTATATTAATTAAGACACAAATGTTAATTTTAAACCAATTAAAATATTTAATTCAGTAATGATTTATTAAAAAAAAAAATGATTAAATTTATTACCAAATCAAGAAAGATATCAAAACAAAATTTCACTCAATTTTATTAAACTCAAATTCTAAGTTAGTTATTTAGTTTAATTAACAATTAAGACTATGATTATTTTTATGATAAATGAAATGGAAATCTGAAGAGCCCGGCACTTAATTTTCTAAATACATTTTTCCAATATTTACAATACATTTAAAATCTATTAAATTGAGAGCTACGAATAATGGCAAATGTATTTAGTTGATATAAATAAAGTGTTTTTATTTTATGTGTGAAAATAATTACACAAATAATATGCAAACAAATATTAAAACACCTTGCTATCAAATAAATATTTTTCTATTTAAATATTCGTCATGAATTGTGTTCTTGTTATCTGTCATCGTTTCATAAAACAAGATAACAGTCACATATACGTACTTACTGTTATTATTCTATTTTTTTTTCTTTATTGTTCTTTGTCCTTAGTTTTACATGGAAATAGTTTCAGTAATTTTATTAGAAACAATTTCGAACATTACAATTACGATAAATAGTAATAGTAATTTTATAGAATAGCCATCGATAATTATTTCCTGTGTGAAGTTTAGATATTCAATAACTATGATTTTTTCTAAATTTTGTATTTTTTTTTTTGCAATAAGTTTCACAGTTATTAAATGTGACCACTTGTGGTAGGGATTAATTAACTTTTGGTATTGAACTGGGTGAAGGTAAAAATAAAATATTTGATGAATATTATCCAAAAACAAGAAAAAAAAATAAATATATTGGCAATAATAAATGCTTTATTTCACTCGCCACTAGAATAATATTTAAACAATCTATAAAATGCGAACAAACAGGTTAAACATCGCAGATATGATTCTATTTAAAATAGAATGGTGTGCCTATTCATATTTCGTATTGTATAAATGTTTTCAAACAATTTTTCTCTTTTTTTTTTATTATTATTATTTTATAAATTATAGAAGGTTCTTGGTATATTTATGTGTGGCTGTGGATATATAAGCGAAATATCATTGAATGCAGCTTGGCATGCTGTTTATTTTCCGAAACTTCTTTATTATTTTTTTTATTGTTTATTTATTTATTCTAGTCTCACTAGTTATATAGCGGTTTGCGCATAAAAAGCATAATTCTAAAATATGAATCTGTGAATAATGGGCAAAATGCAAACAATCGCATAAATTTATTTTTATTATCACATGAAAAATTAAAATAATTTTTTTATTTTATTTTATATTTTTACCACCATTTCACTGAAACTATGCTTTTTCACCATTAAAATATTTTTTTTATGTATGACTTTGGGTGCGATGCATTCACATTAAAAACAACAACACACATACACCAATTTTTTATTTATTGAATATAAAAACCACACTAACCACGCGATATTTTCGCACCGATTAATTTATTAATTTCAAATATTTTTTATAATATTTTCAATATTTTTATTTTATTTATTTTATTTATAATTTTTATTATTATTTTTTTTTGTTGAAAATGTTTTAAAACTAAAAATTAATAATAAAATTTTATTATATAATTACCGTAGGTTAATATTTATTTTTTATGTAATAAATCGCTAGATACGACGATCGAGTTTTAATCAGCATGTAAAGTTACTTACGCACACGTACTTTTTTTTATCTTTACTGAAATAATTTTTTGATTTTATTTTGAACAACATGAAAACCGCGGTAATACTGAGAGAGGTCTTGCGAATAAAGTAACGTGCCAGTGTCAATATACTAAACAAAAATAATGTGAATATATAAAAAAAAAGAAATAAAAAAATAATACGGAAAGAGTTCAGCTATATATGGTCTCTAAAGTTTTTAAAATGGATTCAATGGCAGAGAACGTGAAAGAGACCATGTATTCAAGACAAAAAATTAAATAAAACAATATTTTTTTTAAAAAAAATAATACTTGTAAAATCATAATATGTCGTACCTGTTGGTAATGTGGATTTAAACCCATACATAGGTAAAAAGCCCACACTCCTACAACGGAATTATGATATTCCTATTTTACGTCACACAACCCAACGTAAATTCTATACACAATTATAGAGAATAAATATAAAACTGGTTAATGTAATCTTTATTTTTGAACCTATACTTAATATTAACACGTTGATTGTATTGTATAGAAAACCATTTTTGTATATAAGTATATTCATACATTCTCTTCTACACACCGATGTTATTGTTAAGCATTTGTAGTTTACTTACATTGCGCACGGTTTTTTTCGGTATTTTTATTATTATTTTTGTTTTTTCTTATATGCAAAATGGTCTTTTGTTATTCAGGAAGTCGAAAAAGATGAGTGAGTGCACTTGCTGCAGTTTATGGCTAAGTGAACGGAAATGAAATTGAGCCAAAAAAGAAGGGCCACATCATACTGACACACAAAATATGTAAATTTTTACAAAAAAAAAAAACAAAAAAAAACTTTTTATTTAAATGGCAATTTTAATGTAGACGAAATTAATTATGTGTTCCGTTACGTTTTGATAGAATTGTATTTAAAATGAATGTATAATATATTTTTTATAATTATTATGTCTGTGGTTAGGTGTGGGTTTAAACGTAATGAATCTAGAATACATTAAGGGGATACGCGAGGATGATAATTATAAATTGTAGAAAATAAAACCATTTGGATTCAGATTCTTTAGGATCTATATATAAAAAAAAAACCTTCCATAAGCAAGCATAAAACATCTTGTACATAATTCCAATTGTATTTAACAATGATATTTGAAACATAATAATCACAATAAACTATTATTCCTCATCTATTCTGAGAAGATTAAATGCCAAATAGCCGTGTGTATTACCGGAGTAATACTATTATGTGTACGCTAAATGCAACTATGTCATCATGCTTTATGCTTCCTTTCTAAAAGTTCTTTTAATTTGAAATTGTATCTAACAGGGCTGTAATGAAGCTGTATACTGAAAGTTAATTATAGCACAAAAGAAAATGAAAAAAATATATACTAAATAAGAAAAAAAAAAATTATGAGTAATTGGACACGATGGTGGTTGATGTGATTCATTACGTTGATGGTAGATAATAAGGTTTGAAGAAAAAAGAAAAATCACAACAATACATACCAAAGTTTTCCATCATAACTGGTAATGATAGCCTGTGGGCGGGTGTCATTTTCAATTATTTATCTGTAAATTATATAATTAGCTAATTCACGAGGACGAGACAGAGCAACCTTTTTTTCTTCTTTTCTTATTACATAATTATGTTTTTGGAAAATTATTTTGGTGTCGTTCATTATAATAATTTTATATTATAATAATGAAACTCATATCAAATGCTAAATAAAGTGTTAAATATAGATATTAGTGGATCTGGATATACATTTTAATGTAAGCATTATCAGATTAATAATTATATTCTTCCTTCAGTTTCATCGTATTGATTGATTGATTTATTGTAATATTCGATGACAGCTACTACTTATCCAGAATAATTTCAACATGCATAAATTGTGATTTAGAAGGGAAAAAAAATAACAAAAAACATCAACCATAGCAATGTAATTAAATTGATTAATTTAACGAAGCATTTAATACTTAAGAAGATTACGCAAGAGATTTTTTAAAACAATTGATATACAGAAATCTAGATTAAATTATTGAAATATTAAAAGTACTTAATTTGTTCTGAAAATAAAGAGAAAAAATAATAAAATTCAAATGAATTCTTATAGTGATTTATTTAATATTATTTAGGATTCTTTTTTCTATTCTTTTAATTATTTTGTTCTCCGAGTAAAATTCCTTTACCACCGTTTTTTTTTTTAATGTGTAATGTTATTACAGTTCATTCCTAAAAAACTGAATCAAATACATAAAGAATTATTAATTAAATCCAAAAAGTCTTATTGAAAATGTAATTTTGGGGCAAATGAAATTGGATACTCTTTACAATTGTTGCAATATAAAGCTAACATTAATTAAATTGAACAGGCAAAAGCAAAAGAGGAAAACTACGAGAAAATTCCAAAGTCAAAACACATAATATAATATCCACTATAAAATTGAAGCGAAACCATTTAGACGTATATGTACAAATAATGTAACTTAATGTATGCGACTGTGTATAGAGGACATTGCATAGTATTTATTAGGGTGGTCAGATTTTGTATGGGATTTATTTAATTTAAAAATTAGTACTCTGATTTATTGAAATCATCAATGTGTAATAATTGTATACTGTTTCGAAATAGATTTTCATCAATAAGAAGAAAGCATGAAATCAATTTATAATATTTGAATTTACTATAGATCGTTCATCGTCAAGGAGAACAATATGATGTGTTTGGGTGTGCACAATATATAATCACAACACCATGAAAAAAATAATGGTACTTTGGTACTTTAAATTTAAAATTATAAGTACACAGTACTACGATGTACACTGTACAGTACTGAAGTACTTTTCCCAAGTATTCTAAAAATTGGTACTGAGTACATTTTTCGAGTAAGTAAAATATTCATTGTTTTTGATTTTGGAGATTCTTCTTTTCGATTTTTATTACTTGAATAAATACAAAAAAGGAAACTAATAATATATTATTTTCCAGCAACTAACAGAACAACTTATTTATTTATATTAAAATAAAAATACTTCCAATTTTATTTTATTACTATTAAATAATATGAATTATTTTTTTTGCAAATCGAATTGTTGTTCTCAAAACTGGTAATAGTTACCTACCAATTGTGTTTGAATCAAATCAATAAATAATTTAATTATCAAATATAATATTTTATATTAATATTCATTTACCAATTAAATACTTGCAATTGATTTACTTTTGTTTTGATTTTTTTTATTTCGATTTAAATCAAATCCCATTTTTTTCGATTTGTTTTAATAAAATCATTAATTTTTATTGTCCTTGCAAGATTCGATTTGCATTTTTTAAGGTTTATTTATGTTATGACTGGAGAAATAGTATCTCTTTCCTAGTTTTCCAACAGACGATAATAAATCAAATAAAAAGTTGAGAAATTTTGTAATTGCTGACTTATAAATTTTAATGAACTTTTAATAAAGAATGTTTATTTTAAAATTTAAAAAAAATTGCTCATCTGTAGTTGGAAGCGATCAAAATATTTCGGGTACCCTAATATTTATATAAATATTTGAACAAAACCATGCTCTGGACTGGATATAGAAAAGATAGTCAGAGTGGATCTGAATAAATTCATAGTTAGGTTATCTAACTTCAACGAAGACCTACGATATACAGGTAGGGAGATATATTTTTAAGTATACTTATTGAAATATATAGGATATTATATATCTATCGTAATGGTTAATTATAATGTTACTCTATAACATTATTCTTGGTTCGTATAGCTTTTACCTGCAACTTGTCTGTCTCTTCTGTTAAATTTTTTTCTGCACGGAAACTTAAAAAAAAAAAATTGATAAAAAAATGATTTTATTGGACAATTTTTTTTTAATTGTACCAAAATCACGCATTATTTAGAAATGAGAACGGATTGATTTGTATTAAACACAATATTAGAATTAATACCTGGAATTAGATTGCAATATTCTATTGCCAGCTATTTGTTGAAATTAGTTGTAACCCACCCAATTATTAAGATAATTAATGCAAATTGATCACTTTGTCGGGCCAAGAATACCATTTGACGAGTTCCATATCAAAACGATCAAAAATTTGCAAACTTTAACCCGATCTTCTCCGATTTTGATGAAAATTTGCAAATTTGTTTAGTTTTAAAAGATAAAGTTTTCTGCATATTTGT
>JAABKK020011094.1:7832-22829 GCA_011634745.2 Catotricha subobsoleta
GAAATGTTATATTTTTAATGTTGTCATTATTTTACTATTCAATATAATTTTAATGTGCAATTATTACGTAATAAATATTTCCATAAAACATTAATAATTACATTAATTAATAACATAAATAGTTATATTTGATGTTTTTTAAATTAACTAAATATATAAGTATTTCAGCATAATTAAATCATCATACATTTAAATGAAATTTATTACTAATGTTTGATGATGGTAGTACGTTTTTAGATTCATTTATTTATTGAGATGAATGGTATATAAGATTTAAATTTTGCATTGAAACTAATCAGTAAATTTTGAATTAGGCCACGAATTGCCAAAAACAGTATTGACAAATTTTGAACCGCGGTTTAACTCACCTGGGTACTTTTTACATTGAAATTATTTAACAAAAAAAAAAAATATAATAAATTTAATTAACGTAGATTAAGTTTATCATCAAATTCATTATTCAAAACAACAACAAACATAAGCAGTATTTTAATTTTGCTTTCAAACTGTATGGATATTGAAATAAAGATTTATTTTACCTACTACATATATATTAATTAAAGCAATTTTACTAAAAATGTTATGAATGATAAATGTGAAAAAGTCAAGACGCTATTCACTCCATTTTAATGGATTATGTTTTCTGGATTAAGATTTAACACTAATTAATATTTAACATGAATAACATTTATTATTTTCTCATCATACTTACAGCTCTAAATAATATTAGGTCGACAAAATAATTTGTGAATTAACGGAAAAGTCCTTTTCAATAAACCAACAAATCATTAAAAATTAATTTTAGAAATAATTTGTTATACTTTTAATTGTTACTTATATCATTTTTTTTTATTTGTTAAATTATTGGAAAATAAATAATCTTTATTTTATTTCGGATTCATATCTTCTGTCAATTTGATTGTCAAATAAAAATTATATTGCAGAATAAGTCCTAAATCCATTATGGAAACAACTAAAATTCTTACTGTACATTTAATTGAATGAATAATAAATAAATAATGAAAATAAATTAATATTGCGCCGTAGATGGTAGAAGTGTCGATCGCGTATTGTATTTTATTAATAATTTTCCTTATACATATATATATATTTTTTAAATCGCATTAATTTGATACAAAACGAACTCAACGTTTGAAATAAAACTAAAAATTCATAATTTAGATATTGCACAATTTTACTGCAACAAACAGTTTAAAAATGATTATTTAAAATTAAATTAAAAAGTACAATTGAAAATCTACAGAAATATCAAATTTATAAATTTTGATTAAAAATATGCAAATATTTGCATTTCTATTAAGTATAAGGTGTTTAACATTATAAATTCAAAATATATTTCTTCTGTTCAACTTATTGTCTATTTAAAATTTTGTTCCCTTTAATTACAAAAGTTTTTCCATTCGTTTCAATTTAAATTTAAATGAAATGAAATAGCCAAAGGTATGATGAATATTATATATGAATGCAATGATAAGAATTGAGAAATATATTTAACATTTTTAATAAATAGTTAAAATTTGTTCTACAATAGAATATCTACAATATTACTATTTTAATGGAATATTGTATTTACAGAATGAATGCATAATAGCTTTTTGTCTTTACAATTATTTCTATAAATACATTTTAAGAGACAGACTCTAATAATTAAACGGCTAGATACAATTATTTCTATTTAATATTTTGTTACTAAAACCTATATTGACAGTTATACGAAATGTGTATGGGAAAAGAAAGCAGAAATCACAATATTTATTATAATAATGAACAAATTTTGCCCGCCTAACTTAACTAATGTTTTTTTTTAAATTTGTAAAATATTGTAGTAATATTTTTAAAAATATTCTCTGCACTTTTTAAGAGTCTACTGATTTTTTTTTTTTTAGATATCTTTTTAATGGCTTATATTTATTGCTATAATAATAAAATATCTAAATATTCATTGATAATATTAAGCTTAAATGGTCGATACATTCTAAAGAATGAGTCATGCATATAATATCGCAGTCTCTTATCTAATAATTTGTGTGCAAAAGCATTGTCCAATTCTTAGATTTTCTATATATTTTCACAACTTACAAACCAGCCTACGGTCAATTTAACTTATCTTCTGAAAAAAGGTTAGTTTGCAAGGTGACTGAAGTGTACCTTGAATTTTCTAAGTCAAATATCACACAAAACGTTAAATTGATTTGGGTAAATATCTTTATTATTGGATTTATCTTAATAGTGATGTGATGGCAGCATTTACACACCATATTATATAGATATACTTATAGGATTTAGAAGTGATCTCGTAAATAAGTCTGTATATGTATTAAATAGTTTGGAATTTAACGAACTATTGTAATTTCATCATGGCAAATAATTATGCTTATAAAACCAACAGTCAGATAAATCAGAAATGTGTACACAATAAATATGAAATAATTACTTGCTGTTATATTGAAAAACTAGTATTCTAATTTTAAATCAAATATTCAATTTTATTCAAATTGAAATTCGTTAACATATTCATTACATATAAATACTTATTTAGCTGTGGTGTGAATGTTTGACATATTTTTTGTTTTTGTAATCTTGTATAATATAATAGAACAGATATAATGAAATCATATCCATCATCTTATTACGCCTTTTAGCTTTTCTCTTAGAGCATCTACAAAAATATGTGAATAAATATAATATAAATAAATGTACATGTGGTAAAGTATAATTTTACATCACTCAACTTCCAAAATATAATTTGCTCCTATACAAATAGAACACGGAAGGTGTTTAACAAAAAAACTTTTCAAATAAACGTTTCAACTGAACGCAAAGTGAGTGTTAAGAACATTTTCTAGGTAGGCAATGTCTACGCAAAAATGTAATAATCATGGCTCGATTCTGAGAAAACAATTACTATTAGAAAGTACCAGGGAATATTATATCACCAAAATGTATAATAAAAATAAAATTTAAATGATAAAGAAAGAAAAAAAAAAAAATAACGAAAGCAATGAAAAAAATAAAATAGGAAATCTTCTTGAAAATGTGTTTTGGGATATGTAAATAAAAATAGGTACGGCAAACGAATAGAAATGTATTAAAATGTGGAAATACATAAGATTCTTTTCTCCATTACATTGAGAATTCGTCGGTTCAAGTGAATTGCGTAGTTAAGTGAAAATTATTTTTGGCAACAATTTCCATTTTTTTTCCTATTCCTTTGTTAACATTTATTTTCCTTTGTTAATATTATATTATAATTTATGTCGTGATTCGAAATAATTTTGGTTTAAAGCTTTCAATAATATTTTCCTGTTCTCAATATTTCTGTATTTTTTTTTACTTTTTGCATATTTACAGCAATTTTATTTTATCTGTTGAATCTGATTAGAATCAAAACCTGAATTTGCATTTTCATTTATAATCTTAATACATTTATGTCGATACGCTATGCATCTAATAAAAATAATATTAAATTGAATTTTCTTGCTGCTATATGATTCATGTGTGCAATTAAAGCCTGTTCAACACCTTAGTATCCATAAAATATAAATAATTTATACCTTCCCTAATGTTTCTAGCTGTCACATTTACAAATTCTACATTAATTTTGAGATAAGATATTTCCTTGGATATATTTACAAATTATAAATGTTACACTCATAACAATAAATAACTTACATTATTATTATTTTAATCGAAATGATTCTGTTTATTCCTTATTATTATTATCATTATTGTTATTCTTATTGGGATAATGATTATAGCTATGACTGCTTTTATATAATGTTGGATGAAATATCAATGAAACTCTTATAATAACATCTATATAACATGAATAACACGTGTTAGAATAATATAACGATGACCATAATCTCTATTTATATCGTATTCTATATTATATGGAATAAATGGTTAAAATGAACATCATACACTCACGCATGAAGAAAATTGTGAACACTTAATAAAATAAGATGTTTATTATTTGATATTATAGTGCATTCATGAAGATGAATCGTAATTTTCTTCTTTTTACTATATAAATTGTTGATAAGCTTATGTTATGACTAAAGTCGATTGTGGGTGGTCTATTCTCTAATAAATATTCTTCTATTGTTTATGATTATTGAGTTCCTTTGATTCCTTTTATCACATGCACAGCTAATCTAAGAATGCGGGTTTCAGTACTAAAATGCTATTTTTTTTTATAATTATTCGTCATTCAATCTTGTTTGAATTAACTATATACAAATAGAAAAAATAATTATGATTTTTCTTATTTATGGTAGATATAAATTATATTCGTTATATGTACTTATAAAGATATTTACACATTGTTGCAATGAACTGCGAATATACCGAATGTATGTATGCCATTCAGGCCTGTAGCAGGACAGGTTCTAGTAGGGGCTATGCTACGGGTAAACTTACGACTTAGCGCTGGCAATATAAACTGGAATGCAAAAAAAATGGCGTGAATGGAAATAATAGGTCATTGGCTTTACCATATATATATAAAAATACATTGACATGACATTAGAAAAAATATTGAATGTAGAAAATATGGAACAAATTTGAGAATCGCGTCGCTGAGATTTTATAAGAAATATTGATCAACGTTGGACCAAATTTTCAAAATTCCTCTGCATTGCCAAGTATATATAATTATATATGCACGCCTCAGAACTGATTTCATTTTAATTAAAATAGACAATTTTTCTATGTTTATAAAGACCTACTGATTTTATCATTAAAATGGTCTAAATATGGAGTTAAATTTGAGTGTATGATAAATTATTTTTTACTTCAAAATCAATACCGATTGAGTACAAAATGTACATGCCATATGTAGGCAAGGCCATCAATTCTCGAATTATAGCATAGAAAAGAGAAAAGATCGACAAATCAACAGGTGACAGGTCAGTTGCTATACTACAGAAATCCATGATATTTCCATCATTTGAAAAAAAAAATGGAAAAACTAAGTTCTACTACAAATATAAATGCATTATTACAAAATAAACAAAGCATAAGTCACAATCACAAAAATAACAAATTTATTAGTTAATTATGTAGTTAGATTATTCTTCTACCATCTATTTCTATTTACACGGTATTAGAATAAATATTTGTTTTATAAACTATAAATAAATATCAATATACATACTGATGAGTGATATATTGATTAAAAGTAGTTATGGTTGGATGTAATTGCACATACCGCTTCCATATAATGATTTGACAGTGAGATATCCATAATTAAAAACTGTATCAACTAAAGTCTGTTAAAAAAAAAATTTGCTATATAAGAAGTCTTGTATATAGTAATTCACCTAGAAAACCAGGCGCATAAATATAATGAGCACAATACGATTGTAATTTATATAAAGAACATAATATATTATTCAGTCGCATATGTTCAATAAACATTGTTCATCTCATTACTTTTCAGTATAACAACTATTATAGAAATAAAAAAAAAAAACAAGTTTTTTCCACTTGCCTCTTGGTTTAAATATAAAAGTTGATGATTTTCAGAGACTCTACAAACATTAAACGGATATAGACCATATTTTGCAACAATATTTTATTATTGAGGAAACAATAATCACAAGGCTGTCTGCTGTTTGTAAACAATTCAATTTTTCATAAATTAAGTCTTCATATAAACAGCGTTCAACGCTATATGTTTACGAATTACAAAAATGTATGTCAATTATCATAAATGGCATTCTTTGCATTTTCTAATTAACACCATGTTATTTTTTTTTTTTTTCAGATTCAACAATAATGCTTATGATATTTCTCCATAGAAATGCTAAGCAAAATAAAATTTCACTATGTAGGTAATTGCAATTCTATGAATGAAATAAAAAAAAAATTAAACTAGAAAATCCATTTAAGAAAATAAACATTCAGAGAAATTAGTATTAAATAATTTTTATTTTATTTTTTAATGTCTATTAAAGTGTACATTTCGAAAATGTTTACTCAATTCCTTTCTATTATCTATTTATCGTTAATAAACACTCCATTTTCGCACAATTGGAAAGCTATTTTTTCATCAAAAGGTATTTTTATTTTCGTACGAAATTTAATTAAATTTATTCAGTTTGCCAATTTTATTACCAGACGTTTAGTATGATCCATTCCTTATTGCCATTTAATTAATTAAAAAAAAAAACTGAAGAAAAGAAAACAACAATACAAACGAAAATGCACTCTACCGCAAAATAAACAAAAAAAAACTCATCAAAAATCTAGCCCATATTTTCCTATTTCTTATAAAAAAAATCAACTCATAAAACATTTAATCAAAGTTTAGTTAATACAACAGAATAAGACTGTAACAAATATTTACTATAACGGAACCATGGACAAAACAAAACCATACTGATTTCTATATTATTTGTTACTTGATATTTTTATATGAATGCGTTACGTAATTAAAGTGTATTGTTTCATTATAATAATGTTAAAACAAAAAGCAATTCGAAGAGAATCTAAAAAAAAAAAATATCGCAAAAATTATCTATTCGCTTGAGTTGCGATTATATATTACTATTTAATTGTACGATGAAGAAGATGTTCCACCTGAAGTACTACTTAATGAGTTTTTGTTTCCGTGTAGAAAATTAACTTAATCGCTTCTATAATATATTATTATAGATCATAGATGTTTGTTATGAAATTTTTGAAGATAAATATGGAGTGCATCGTATAATCAAATGAGGAAAATATTTTCTAACACAAACATTATTATATCATAATGTTTACGGTGTTTGGTGAACCATCCAGTTGGGTTTTAAAGTGGCTGAATTAGATTTATAGTTCAGTTTTAATGGGTTTACTTTTTATCGTAGAAATAAAGTTTTTATAATGTCGTTTTTTTTGAATTTTATGAATAATTTAAAAATATTAAGAACTTTACGGGATTCAGAAAATCTCAAAATAATATTAGGTATTTTCAGAAATAAAATAATTTAACGAGATAACAAGAATCATTTAATAATCCCAATAAAAAATAAACAGTTAATATACATATTTGGTGAATAGACAGTTGTCTAAATAAGTATACGAGTAAAGCTATGTTGTAGGCTATATACAGAGTGTCCCAGAACGAGTAGCCCAAACTTCGGGGGTGTATTCCTGGGGTCATTCTAACACTACGGTTATGCCGGTGCGACAGTCTGTGGTACGACAGATTTTTTGCACTAGAATAAAGAGAGCAACTATACATGTTAATCTCTTTACTCTACAGTAAAAATTCTGTCGTACGACAGACTGTCGCCCTGGCATAAACGTAGTGTAAGCAAAAAAATGTACGGGAAGGGGCGTCGGAAAATTGATCGTTTTCGAGTTGTACCGGTTTGAAGTTTGTAAGTTCGGATGTTTATGAGGTCGCAGATTAAATCACTGAAATTGTCATAACTCGTCTAAACATAAACCGATTTAGATGATTCTAGTTGCGTTGAAAAGGTAATTGTCTAGACTACAAATACAATAAAATTGTATCATTATTTTTTTTGCTACGATGCATATTTTCTGAGCAATAGCTTGACAAACATGCGAATAGCAGATGATTCGAAATAAAACATACAAACATATCGAATCATCTGCTATTCGCATGTTTGTCAAGCTATTACTCGGAAACTATGCGTCGTGGCGAAATAATTATTAGGCCATTTTTTGTTGAAAATCACGCGTAGAATCAGAATCAATAATAAAAAAAAACATTACTAAGCGAACTTTTTGTGAAAAATTGAATTTTATCAAACCGGTATAACTCGAAAACGGTCAACTTGCTTAGAATGACCCCAGGAATACACCCCCGAAGTTTGGGCTACTCATTCTGGGGCACCCTGTATAGTCTGCCTATCAGAGTCTCTTATGTGTCTATAGACTGTCTAAATATATAGAAAAGATAATTTATAGCCTTTTTAAGGTGATAGAACACATATAAAACATAGCTTTATACTTATTTACATCAACTATCCAAAAGTGCCTCTATACTCGTATTGACAGTATACACTTTTACACATATCAAATGATTATTGGGATTTTTTTTTAATGAAGTGCTGAAAGTGTTTTATTTTGAAATCAAAACGGAAGCGTAAGGATGGGTAACTAAACATTTACTCGAATGCGACCGTTGATTTTTTTTTAAGTTTTCGCTGACTACTTTTAGGCGTTGTAAGTTTTATTATAGTGCGTGCTGCTAAACTGAACACCTATTGAAAAACATATAAATATTTAAGCAGTGTTTTTAAGAACGTATTGTTTAAAAACTGATATAATGATATGCGTGGTTCTAAGCTTAATGAAAATTTTAATTGTAAAATACTATTCAATTGCTTTAAAAAGTAAGTACAATTCAAAGACTTAAATCAATTAATTTCTTTATTGTTGTAAGTTATCACAAACGAGATATTTTGTTACCAAAGCATCTTACAGCAATGTTTTCTTAATTTATTAAATATTTTAGTAAAGTGCCAGAAATAAAACATTTAACAAAGCACCTCACAACAATGTTTTCTTAATTTGTTAAATCTTGTACTAAAGTGCCAAAAATAAACATTTAAATTAAAGTCAATTATTCATATTTTCTAAAGCTTTTGATTTAATTTCTCAGACATATAAGAGATAAAAACATCATCATTACGCGTATACTTTAAATGAACCGAACCCTTACTATTAAACCAAATAATAAAAGATTTAAATATTATTATATTAGACTTGTACAAAGTCAGCGATTTTAATCATATGAAAGTCTACACAACAACCCAACGAGTAACGATTTAATGAATGATTTTACAACAAATTTACTATTTAAAATAATATTTAAATAATGCGAATAAACAAGTATAACGGATACTTATATTATATTTTGTTAAAGTCACTAGTAAGATAAAGTTGTACAATGATATATAGACATTGATACTTCACATTAATATGTAACTATACGATTTACATTATGATATTTCCGTACTCCTTCCCCGCTTCCATAACTGTACTAAAAAATTCTGTATTTTATTTAACTATATTTTTTGGGTATACGCTTCTACAAATTTATACTTATAGGCATCGTCATTTTTATAAACCGGCGAGCATCACCAAGAGAGATATGTATCTTACTTTTTTAAACGCACGATGTACCATTTTGAGCAAAAATGACTATAATACATTTTAGGAACACCTTAAACAGCATCCGGTTTTATAGCCAAACGTTAAACACATAAAAAAATGGTATAGCGGTAGGTCGAAATACTATCTTCATAATATACTTACAACGCAAACAAAAAAAAGAAGATGATAAATAAAAAAAGCAACCCACGAAAGGTTATATGAGGATAGGTCTATTAAATGGCTGAGTATTTTTCCCCTTTTTTTATCAAAGGAGTTACTTAATGCTTTTAATGAATAATGGGGCAGTTTTGTAATGTTAGAAGATAACTCGGAATGTAATACACTGGCAGATAATAAAAAAAAGGTAGGCAACCAGCTAAATCACTTTGCACATTATACAACCAGAGCTAATAATGTTTATTAAATGGATTAAAATGCGTTTGGTATGACACTAAAAGAAACAAAAAGAAAAAAAAAACATTTGCGTGGATTAATTCAATGGATATATTTTTAGTTATTGGAAACGTTACAATAAAATATTTTCATTTTAAGCAATTCACCGTTAATTCTGTTACGGAGCTAAAAATTATAATTTTAATTGCTTTTTTTTTTTTTGTTTTGGTTCATTTAACCAAAATACAGTAAATAGACACAAAAATACCTTGCCTTGATTATAAAATAAGAGAACATAATTATCCGTATCACACAAATAAAAAGTCCAAACATTTTAAGTGGCAATTTATTATTTTTAATGAAGGGTCCACAAAAAAAAAAAACAAAAAAATTATATAAAATAAAAATAGACACATAATTTAAGGCTAGCAGCAAGTGCGCAATATACAGCATATCTAATTTATGTGAATTAGTGACAAAACTTTTGTTTTTACTCAAGTCATTATTATTATGCTTTGTTTTAGATGTTTTTTTTTTAAACGGCTATGCTATTCTAAATATAAGTACACTGGAAGTTAAACAAGTGCGAGCAAGTATTCAGGTATACATAATTTAAACTTATATATGTTCATTATGTACCTGCAGGTAATATTATATACCTACAGAAAATTGTCATTACTTACGTACTCGACTCATTCTTTTACATAATTATTATGAACATTACAAGGTGTATATTATAATGATTATGAGATCATTTATATTATTTTAATATGACTGCTTACATGAAGTTGTTTTAAGAGAAATATATATATAATTATAAAACAAATTCATGTATGACATAAAATTGAACACCCGCAGTTAATTATGCAAAACGTATTTAAAAAAAAAACATTAAGGCAAAACAAAACCATTTATGATTGACGTTAAAATATGGACAATTTAAAGCAAAATTATATCGAAGTAATATGTTTGGCTTACGTTTGTGCGTTCTTATTATTGAAGGATGGTCTTGGATTGTTGTAATCAATTAAATAAATAATTAAATAATTTTATTGCAGTTAATTTTTCTGTATTGCAGTTTTGAATGAAAGAAAGAACATAAAATATGCAAATATAGCTGCTTATTTGCTTTTCGTAGCACCCAATGCTATTCGTGATATTTGCAGATAGGCACACAATGCCAGATCACCGACGAATATTTTTTTGTAATGACTGTATTTAACGTAAACATATTAAGACTCACGTTCATTAACATGCGACCCTAGCGGGGGGGGGACATCTATCTTAATTAAAACCTTTTAAAGCTTTTGACTAAGGCTAATGAATTGATTTACTGATCAAATTATTTGCTCCCTTTTGTAATTAAATATACTTAATTTTCAAATGAATGAAATATATGAATTTTAAACTAAAATTTATTCTTGATTACAAATTAATATCATTTTCGCGAGAATAAGAAACGTACTTTTTATACTTATATACAAATTTCGTATACCTTCCTAAAAAAACAAGTTCATATCGCAACTTACATATTTGCATAATTTTCCCATCTACCTAAGAATCAAATAAGTGCTTTACTACTCGTACACTGATGAATTAGAAGAAAATGGAATAATATGTTCTGCAGGTTGTTGCTGTATAGCATAAGAAAGAAATATCCAAGGCAAATTTTGCGTTGCATGGAAATATAGCTTTTAAAATTTTCTAAAAATTCTTTGAGAAACAATAAGTGTTTTAAAAAAATAAAAAGTTTAATTTTATGCAAAATCATTGTGCAAGGATATTATTAATTATTGATTTAATGAAAAAATCAAATATCAACTCTATAAAATATCTTCTTAAAATTTCTGGGCCGCAAAGAACTTTTTAAAATTGTTGATTCTTTTTAAAAAATTCTAAGGGATAATAGTTTATTAGAAATGTAATAAAAGAATTTGTAGAAGATTTCTAGTCTAAAAAATTTCTTTAGAAAACATTTTCATCAAGGAAATGTATAAGTTTTTTTTATTATTCATACCTGCGTACCTCCCGAACAAATTTCAGATAGCGTTATTAAAAACATTAGCCTTACATTCGAAAAACCCGAATAATCAACAATACTTTACTGAAATCCACACCGACTTCCAACGCAGTATTGTCGCAATCGACAATATGTTCATGTTTTTTGAAGTGCAGCTAGCTAAAAATTAATTATGATTTATTCATCTTTCGTCAATTCTGTAAACAGCTAGCGTGTAAATAAAGACAGTGCAATTATCATGTTTATGCATTCATTTATTATAAATTAAAAGACTTTTTCAACCCGTTCAATAATGTGTTGAAAATTTCAACGAGAAATGTTTGTTTCTTTGATAAATACAAAAAATTTAATTGCGTTATGAGCTTCAAAATATGAAAATAAACATAGGGTTAAATAATTCTTTTTTTAACTTAACCGAGAAACATTTGACGAAATCTAATTCTGCTCTACATCTATATCTATACCGCAACAAGAAGAAAAAAAAAATGCCTAGTAAACCGAAATTTGCATAAAATTATAGTATTAATCCAATTTCTTCATTTTCATAGAACTGATTTAATTATAAACTACCCAGACTCAACACTTATTCTATATGATGTCCATTGAATTTGCATACCTTCAAATCTTCTTTTTTTTAGGTCATATTATACCTCCTCCAATGTTAATTACAAGTTATAACTTTATGAATATTGAATTAAAAAAAAAGATTAATTAGAAAAAAAAACAGGTCAAATCTATTATCACCTGCCAGTGAAAATGAAAAAAAAAAAAATTACCATATTTCTCACGATTTTTTTTTTCATTTTCGTTCTAGTACCATTTTTTTCACTCATTCTAACGTAATTTCATAATAATTAATTTGCATAACAAGTGGTCATTTAATTTAAAAACCTGGTTAGTCTTTAGGCGATGTAAAACCCACATAAAATTGGTGGTACCGAACAAAATAATAATAATAAAAAAACAAAAATAACAGAAGAGAAAAGAAGAACAACATGCGATGTAATATTATTATTTTTATTAATTATAATTTAATAATATAAATGCGATATACGTGATGTATAATTTATTGTACAGGTGCATTGTTTCTTTTGCTGTACAAAAGCAGAGCTTATAATAAGTAAGCATATAATTATTTTTCATTAGCTCATAGTTCATTATATACAATATGCTGTCATATATACAAAGTCAAAGATAAACAACTTGTATTTATAAATAAAAAAAATAAATAAATAAATAAATAATTAATTAAATAGCAACATTTAAATAAGAAGACAAAACTACTAACCGAAAGTTCTTTGAACTTGTCGTCGTTCTGCATGAATCATCAGGTGTCAATTTTGATTGTTGTGGTTTCTGTTGTGATCTAGTAGATGTTGATAATAACGTCTCCATAATTTAAAATGATGTCAAAAGTAAGGTAATCATCTGAAATTGAAAAACAAAAGAAAAATATTACTTTATTAAAAAATAAACATTATAATATTTTTAAATAAAATACGTTATAAGCTTAATCACCTTCGCAAACAAATTGAATTAAAAAAGTTTGGACATTTTAAAAAGTCATTTGATTTTTTTTTTTTCGTTTTTAGTGATGTTTTATTAAATGGATTAACGCATTTTTTTTGTTTATGAAGTAAAAGTAAAAATTATATAAATTTAATAAAAAAAATCGCATTTTCTGTGGGATTTTTACTTTACAGACATAATATGGATTTTAATTGAAATTAAGCAACGATTGTTTTAACATCAATCAAAATAATCTCCTTTAAATTGAATACAATTAGTAAAAATAAACTTTCTTTTTATATTAAGTTCTTCAGTTTTGAAAAAAGTTTTGAAATGAAAACCAGTTTTTGGCTTTGTGGGTTCGATCCGAGTGTTGATGGGTTAAGATAACCGTAATATAAATGTTCAAAATAAATCATAATCTAGAATAAATGTGTTATAATTGTATGAATCATATTCAATATTAAAGTATAGAAAGTTATATATTACACGAAGTTAGTCTCAATTCAAACACTTTGCTCAGAAATTGTCAAAATAATTTTCTTAAAATACCCAAACGCTAATCGGTGCAGAAGTTCAGTGCTCCCTGGTTTTCATGAAGGTAATGCTAATTTTATAAAATTCTTTATTTTCCAAAAATCTATTCTTCTATTCTGTCAATTACATAATTACATCTAAGATCTAATATCTTAGTTATCTGAGTATAGTTTCATTACAATTATAATCTAATTTAAAATGAATTTCGAACATATAATGTATAATTTATTCTACATTATTTGAAATTAGGCTCATTTTATTACATATTAAAAGTACCTACGCGTCTAATTGTATCTATAAAGGTAACCACAATCACCATATTGTTTCGATAATTTAATCAACATTGATCTATTATATACTTAGTTAGTTAAATGGTTATTCTAAATATAAAACAAGAACACCGATCCATTATGATTATAGTTAGGAGTGAAAGCTACAGACGAAATATCACCTACCTACAATTATATCGGTTGAAAAGAATATATATAAATATAAGTTTTATTTATAAATTACTTTTAATACATATATACATTGAATTGGTAATATTTATCAATCTGACTCTTATGTGCACCGCACCCACTTTATAAATAATATTGTCATATGTACGTAATTTAAATGTTATTTTAGTATCAAATTTGCCGACGTAAAACTACTTATGTCAATTGGGCACATATTATATGTCCCGACCCAACCTCTTGAATAAAATATATGCAATATAACAACAAAAACAATGAAATATATGCCAAAATCTACTTTGAAACATAATGATATATTAAGATAGATCTATTTTAGTATGTATTGGTCTTTTTAAATATGAACATTATTGAATGATATAATCATGTTTTGTTGTTATTTTACTTTGAAAATGTGCGATTATGTGTCTTTAGATTCTTAATTGAAACCAAAATAAAATTCGCATAATTTACATTTGATTTAATTTTTTCAGATAATTATTAACAAATGCAAAAAAAAGTTTACCCACATTTAAATTAAGAGAACTGAATATATATAACAATGTCATTGGATTTTAATTAAGTGTAGTTTGATTATGTTTACTATTAATATTATGCATTGTGTACGAATCACATTGACACCATTTCGTAAATTATAAATGCATTAATGAGTTGTTTTTTTGGTAGTTTCGTAAATTTAAAATTCGGTTTTGTTTCAACCGTTGAAATTGCTTAAATATTTATGGTGTCAGTTCTTAAGAGTATAAGAATTAAGAATTAGTCCTACGAAGTAATACTAACAAATTACTTAATGAAGTTACATAATTTATTCACAAATTAAACTAAATGCAAAACTACAATAAACAAGCTACCAATAAATTGGTACAGGGCTTCATTTTTGTAGTGATGCATAGAAATGATAAAAAATCGTGATTTTTTTTTATATTG
>JAABKK020011105.1:0-38743 GCA_011634745.2 Catotricha subobsoleta
TTTTACAAAGTCAAGATGGCGACTAATAGTTATGAAAGTTGGTTTGTAAATGAGTGTTGCCATCGTGAATCTATCATTTTTTTTTCAACTTATTCAAATAACCCTATCGGAGGATTTTTACAATTCGTCGGTTCGCCCCGGTCTCCCCTACATGGTTTTGATTCGTTTCGTTCACTAAATCTCGAGCAAATGCGGAATAAAGAAAACACATGGTAAAAAAAAAAAAATTTCACTTCGCTTTTTCTCAGAAATCAATGATCGGATATTGGTCATTGATCTACCAATAGACAGAGAATCTTATGCTTGTGAAAATATTTATATTAGTCCACTCAATCCTGAGAAAAATCCAAAAATTATATTGTCTTCGAACTTATTTCACTAATTTGGGTCCCATGACCTAAAAACGAAATAGTTCAAAACCAAAATCTATTATTTTGAAGAGAAATACATTCTGCGGCTTTTAGTCGGTTTTCTCTAGTCACCCTAATATCCATTAAAACTAACTCAGCATTTCTATATTATTAAAGCGTTTTGATTAAACATGTACATAATTCGTTTAAATTTATTAGGTAGAGATATTTTTATATAATATATTAAAATAAGAAAGAGAAAAAAATATTGAAAAAAAAAACTATTAACTTGAAAATATAAATATTAAATAGAGAACAAACAACAAAGTATGACAATATAATTAATAAGATATGCAAAACGGTCAAATTATGTCTGATGATTTATTGTGATATTCAATATTATTCTTTTTCTATCTCGTTTTTTTTTTCAATTTTATTTTTGATAAGTAATTATTCATTATAGAGCGAGAAATGGTGTGCCGTTAGAATATCTTATTTAATGAACGCCGATAATTTTACAAAGTTTTTGTACAAAAATAAAAACAGCTACAAATATATAAATGTTTTTTTTTTCCTTTGCCATTTGCGATAATATTAAAGTATGTATATCTAAAATTGGTAAATATATTTTAATATAATAAAGCCTGGTGGTCAGAGTTGAAATGCGAAATTAATAATTCTCATAACCATTTGTGTAACATCCGGTGGGCTTTTAAAAATTATATCGTCATCTTGATGGGTTGGGTTTTTGGTTTTATGTCCAGATAACGTCATCGAAGCTTGTGCTATTATTTGTTCACTTTGAATTTATTTCTAACAGATCATACTCCGCAGATCTTAGAGTTTATACTATCTACTCTTCATTCTAGTAAGACTTTCTCATTAAAAATTGTATCCTCCATAGATTATGGCTATTAAATTATCATATTAATTAACAAATATATTCAATAAATTAATTGATTTTCCTTTCTATATAATTAGTCATCACCAGCGGTCACCACATTCAATAATTGATTCATTTTTGTTTTGATTTAATTCAGTGACGGATCACTAGTAGTGGGGGTCCCTGGCAAAAAAAAGATATATGCAATATGCATATATAGATAGATGACCTTTTTTTTAGTCACTCATATACAAAAAAGCACGAAAAAACTGGCGCTATCCCCTAAGTGACTTTTGGAAAATTGAAAAAAGATACTATTTCTCCAAAAAATCGCGCTGTCTCTTTAGACAATTTCTTAAAACTTAAAAAAATATTATTTTGTGATTTTGTGCGACCAATAAAACAAGCTGCCAATTAATTAGTACACTACTTTATTTTCGTTTATTAAATTTCGTGTTCTAAATTTAAATTCTTTATTCTTTTTCTTATTTTAAGAACGCTAAAATACATAAACTTTTTATAACTAAATAATCTTTCACATCTTAGAAAAAATTTCTACATGAAAATGTTGAAAATAGCTATAATATATATGTGGAAGATATTTAAATAAAATGTATGGAAGATTTTCGTAACCGTGTGGAAAACTTTTATAAGACCTGGGAGATTTTCGTAAGGTGTGAATGATTTTCGTAAAGGGTGCATGTAAGGTGTTTCTCATATAAAAATCTTCCACAATTTGAGGTCTTTTTTGAGAAAACCAGTTTTTACGAACTGAAAATTATTAGGTACAGATTGACTCCAAAGCTTATTTATTTTCAAGAGTCGACTATGCCGCGTCAAACGGTGGGTCGATTAAACAATTTCTGAGAAAAAAATGGTCTTCATAGAGAATAAAAATAACGCAAACTTCTATTTATACTCTACTTTCCAATAACGTCGTTGCTAATCTGAAGCAATAATGATATATTTATATAAAGATAGTTTATGGTAAATCTATTGTTAAATGTATGGTGCCTACGCACTTATACCATTAAAATAATAAAATAATGAAGAAGCAAAGGTGCCAAATATTAAATTAGTGATATATGCGTAATCAAAACACTCAGGTCGGTTGGATGATACGGTTTTATTTTATTTTTTTTTTTTTTTGTGTTATACTAATAGCACATATATATATATAATATATATATATATTATATATATGAAAACAGCCATCGGCAAGGACGGACGAATACACATCATTAAAATTATAATATATTATTATTATTATTATTATTTATGTTTGATATTATAAATTTATTATTATAGATATAAATATTATTATTTTTTTTTATGTATATATAGGCTTAAAACACTTACCGGTCGGGTATAAGAAACTGTGACAAAAGTATTTATAACAGCTTATTAAGAGTTTTTTTTTTCTTTACTTATTTTATTGATATACATTTATACATAAATAAATAATAAACTATTATATTATAACTTCTTTACAAGTCATGATTGTACAACATAATAATAATTGAGTATTATGCCGAACTTCTCTCAACCTACCTACATAGAAATTATAATACAAATATAATGCATTATGATGAATGAAAATATTCAAAAGAATTTTATAATTAAATTTTGAAACACTTTTTTTCTTTTTTTTTTTGGTTTTTAGTTTTTTTTTTTTTTTTCTTTTCTGGTTTGTTGTTGTTAAAAGTTAAATGATATATAAGTATGCATAATGGATTAATGAAGAGTGTTACTTATAAATATATATATATATATTGGAATTTGGTGTTTATTAGCAAGACAAGACAGCCCAGCAGAGAGATATCAATGATTTAAATGCTTTTTATAGTTTTTTTTATTGAGTTATGTGTTGTTTTTTTTCATCTTTTTATATCTTTTGTGATTATTTAACATTTACAACAATATATTTTTATATTCACAATTAACTATATCAAAAAATACGTAAGAGTTAATACAATAATTATGTAGGTCGTATCGTATATGAAAAATAGATTAAGATTAATGTAAGTAAGGTGATTGTAAGAAAGTAATGCAAAATAATGGGAAAATATAATTTATATGCGAATTTTATGAAACCATTAATTGATTAAAATTATTTTTTAAAGTAATGGAATGTCATCTAGGTAAGTATCAATATTTTTTATGTTTATTTGTTATTGAATCAACTAGATAACAATGACTAATCGATTTTAACAAATTACTATTAATTTTTGGAGGTTTATTCAATTTTGCCATATAGCACGTAAACAATAAATTTGTGGGCAGCCCAAATTAACTTACATTTTTTATACAGTAAAAATTCAAAAAAAAACGCTCCAGGACTGCTTGTTTTGAAGGTCAATATCGACCCATCCTACACATTTAACGATCAGATAATTTTGTAATTCAATTATTTAATTTGCAAAATCAGATAATTCCATTTAATAATACAAGGACAAAATCTAATAGAATGCTAATAAAGATTTTCAACAATATATCCGTGATCACGCCACCAAGAACAAATAACGAAAATTATACTAAAACTTATTTAACTTTTAAACCATTTAATCATTTTCCATTGGTGCCTAAAACTATGTTGTTGTTAAATTATTACTATTTATTTAAAAAGAGATAAATATATGGCAGTGCTCTGTGTCCTAACTCATATTTCTTTATTTAATCCTCTGTGAATCGTTGCGTTAATTGATTTACTTATTTATTATTATTATTTATTTTTATTTTAACATTCCATTATCATCAAACTTTAGTTGGAAAATTAAAACATTAATCATCACAAAGTGTTATGAATTATAATGCGAAGTATTTCAAAAAGTAAAAGCTTTGCATCATCAGTTTCACGGTCTAAATTGAGACCTTCATGTCATCAATTGAATATTATATTTGTTTAGTTTACGCATGCATCAGGTTTTTTTTTTTAATTTTATTTAATAATATATATATTATTTATAAATATTTTCAATGTTTCTTTAACACCATTTATTATTATATTATCTAGACGAAACATAGTGAATGTAATTAACTAGAAATGTTATTAGGGTATTTTACCAATTTCGTAATGAGTGTGAAAGATTTCAGGTATACGATGTACGTATATATTACTGATTATTCATAAAAACAATACATATATGGCATTTTCTTTTTATATTTAATATAATTTCATAATAAGTTGTAATCAATCGATCATTTTGTAAATAAGACTTTATTTCATTTCAGCATATATTTAGCTAAGTCATTTGTCATTTTAGGATTGCTTCATTAAAAATAGTTCTATTTGTATTGTTTTACTGTTGCAATACAGTTAGTTGATTGGTTTTATGTTCAAAACAAAGACAATTGAAACAGTCTCTCATTTGTCAACTTATATGATCTTCTACATCCGATTCGAAAACAATATCTCCAGTTTCAATTCAAATAATTTTTTAATTTTCTATTGTATCTGTGCAATTCGTAGAAAATCAAAAGGAAGAAGAGACATGTAAAATATTATTGTCATTATATTAACATCAATTTTGTTAGATTTAACATGAAAAAAAAAAAATTTAAAAAAATGTTAAACCTTTTTTTTTTCTTTTCTTAATTATTCTGTTCATTCTTTTATTTTGTTTTTTTTTTAGATGAAACTCACAAATATAAAATCATATAATTGCATTTAAATGACACAATTTGTAAGAAAGTTTATATTTCGTAAAATTCACCTTTCAAAATTTATCAAGAAAATTTCTGACCATTAAACAATTCACAAATCAACAATACCATAAAATAATTTACATAATAAAACATTTACATTATTTTATTATATATATTTTAGTTTTTTTTTCTTGTTTTTTATTTCATTTATAATTCGTCATTAAATTTGAATATTTTCATACCAACCGCTACCTACCGAATAATATAGTATTCAATTTTTAATTTCCCTTGTACTTATAGTTTCGATTGTATACCAATTTCTATATAATGTTAATGGACCAAAAACTATAAATGGATAAATAAAATTATTTCAGATTTAACCAAAGTAGAAGAACTTGAGAAAGAAATGTCCGAATTTAATGATAATTTATTAAAAAAATTATGCGTAACTTTAACTTTATTCATGTTTGAATCGCTTAACTAATGAATTTAAATTTTTAAAATAGTTCGTCTTCGTAAACAACGCACTGTTACAGTTGCCAACATAAATTATAATCGCTTAAATCTAGTTTATGATTATGAATTTATTTATAAGCACTTTTAAAGGCACAGGTTATGACATCAATATGGGTTGGGAAAAATGAACTAATAATTTATATATACTTTTTTCTATGATGTATTTATTGTATAGTTACTTAAGGCATTATGTATTTTATTTTTATAAGAAGCTACTGGAAAAGGTTGCATTTATATTGTCATTTGTAAATCAAACACAGCGTGATAAACGGAATATTAAATGTTTGTAATAAAAAAAAAAAAAAGAAAAAAAAATAGAAAACTTTTGTGAATTCAGCTTTAAGTTTATTTATTTTTTATTTTATTATTTTAAGTAGGGGAGACCGAGCAAGTTGGGACACTTCGAATAACTTTCTATATAGCTTATTGGACCCGGTCTTGCAAACAAATAATATGTGTGTATTTGTATTCTATAGTTCTCAATTCGTACATATAAATTTATTCGGATCTGGTAATTCTTAACACTTCTTATGCGTCAGAAAGGAAAAATCGTTCAAAAGTTTTTTTTTTTTTTTATAAATACAAAAGTTACCGAATTATTGGAAGTGATATTTTATTCCATAAAAAATATTGTTCATCTATCTGGTAATTGCATTTAATATTAGTTTTTATGAAAGTTCAAAGTATTTAATCGATTATACAATGCGGGTAGGGCAGATTGGGACATGTTATTTGGCAATTGGTTCCGTATATGTATTATATAAATTTTCTTCTAATATTACACGTAAGTTAACATTTAAATATGTAATATTAATTTTAATTAGTATTATTTTTAAACTTTTAATATTGACTACACAATTCGATATAATTTAGTGAAAATGGTACAAACTTATAAATGGTTCATATAGATTCAGATGCTGTTTCAAAAGCAATTATAGCTAGGAGAAGTAAATATAGGAAACAAAAACTTTTGGAATTCTAAAATCAACTTTATTCCGATATATTGTAATACACGGAAACGCTGCTGTACAAAATAAATAGAAAATTTAAAACTTCTACATGAAATGATACGAATGCGACAATTGTTAAACCATTAAATGTCTTATCAAATGACATTCAGTGTAGGTTTTGAAGTTGAAAAGGTTTCTCATTCTCAGAAAAAGTAAAGTTGCTAAGATTCAAAAAAAACGCGTTTTAAATCTAGTCAGTCCAAAGAAATAGTTTTCGAACTAATGTAGTGGAGTTTCATAATAATTAAAGTTTGAATGAAATTCAATTAAGTATTACTTTCATTTTAGTACTTATTTAAATATAACCTGCCCCGTAAAAATTGAACAGAGCAGTGGTTGCAAATTTAAAAAATTTCCCAACTTTCCTCGGTCTCCCCAATAGTTGGATATGGTTATTACAAATAACAAAAAAAAAGAAACATTCATAAAAAAAGAACGTAGATGGGTTTCATACTAAGATTATGTCTGGTAAGCCCTTTATAACTATTTTTAACCGCCCAAATAGTTCAAATAAAGAAGTAAATTAAAATTTTCATAAGATTACCTACTAAAATTTATGTTGAAATCGAAATCATATTAATTAATATAAAATACAATAAAAAAAAAAAGATTAGGTAAACAAATTGAAAGAAATGCGTAATGGAAAAGATTATTAATGATCGGAAAATGGGTGTCAAAACATATTATACATAATTTATATTGAATAATAGTAATGATATACTTTAATCAAATATTATATGCAATGAAGCCCAATTAAGTTAAAGTTAAATAGGTATAGTAAAAAAAACGTCATTAATTCGTTTTTGATTTATGATTATTTTCGATGATAGCTCCGTAACAACAATTATATATAGCTACCTTGCTCACTAACTACCTATCAATGTTACTTAATATTTATGCATATATGTGGAATTTTTGAGATTTGAATTAATTTACTTTTTTTTTAAAAAAAAAATAAAAGTTATTCTTCATTTCTCTACTTTTTTGGTTTTAACACACATTGAAATTGTGTCCAATTAGCGTGAATGAAGTACAAGTGAGAGATAAGTAATAACTAAAATTTATTTCATTCGAATTGATACTACCTTACTTTGATCATAAATTCAATCAAACTATCAACAACTTATAGTAAAACAAATAATTCGTGGTCATCAGTTTTGAGATTGCAAATATATCTTGAGCATTTTAATTTTTATGTTTGTTATAGCCATTGTGCAATGCATCAATTCAATTGATTATGTTAATATTTAATTGATTTTTTTCATTTTTTTTTTGTTTCAATTATCTACCTACTTCTCTGTTGTTTCATTTATAGATTGCTCCTTACATAATGACGTTTATTAAATAATTAAATGAAAATTATTACTGAATAAAATTTTTGTCCATATAAAAAAAATATATAAACCGCAAACCATTTATTTCATAAAATTATATTACAGCCGAGCGTCAAATAAATATGTTATTATAACACTACACCCACCATTCGAGACAATTAAGTTGAAGGTCGATAATTTTTTTTTCTCTCCCATTTACCATAAGTAGCAATAGAGAGAAACAAAAAACTAATAAGTGGGTATAATGAAAGTTCTATATTTATAACTAACATTTGTGAAGCTTAATTTTAGACTATGATCATTTCTTTTAACATGTCAGTGCTTAAGCATTTGATGTAATAAGCAGATTAATTTATATATATTTTTTTCGCCTTTAAATTTTGGATACATATAGTTACATTGGAATGATACCTATTATTAGCTAGCAAATGCAAAATATATATGTATGTTGTTTATAATATATATAAATAATGTATGACTAATGATCGCTTAAAAACCAATCCAATTATTATTGAAAGACCTTTACGGGCAAACAAACATTGATGTTTGCACTGATTTTTCAATTTCAATAGTGACAATAATTAATATTAATTATTTCCATTTTATTTCATTATGACGAATCGACAATTCATTAAATCATATGTACCCTATGCGCCTATGCCGATCGATGTTGAAAAGTAAAAGTGTTACGTTGTGTTTATGTTTTCGATAATTGTTGATCGTGTTCGTTTGGCATATAAAAATGGTGAGTGGTGTTAATAGCACCGCTGTCTCATATAATAATTATATTGATTTACATCATAAAATAAGATTAAGCTAATTATTAATTCATAATAATTAAAAAAAAAAAAAAACTAGAAAATGCAAAAAACAAAAATACAACAAACAAACAATCAAACAAAGAGCAACAACAAAATAACCGCAAATTTGTTAGTATGGATTAAAATTTTGACTCCCATCCATCAAACATCAAATATTTTATTTGCCATTAAAATTAATTAATTTTTAATAGTTCTTTAATAAGGTTTTTTTAATCGAATGTTATTTAATTGCTAGCATAATTTTATGGTATCCAGTTACGGTATTTATCACCATTTGTCACCAAAAAAATGGAGATTTTGGTCTAATAAAACATATTACGATACGAAATTCATTTTTGCTATTTCTTTTTACTATCCATTTTTGAATAATTTATTATTGAATGAGGAAATTTTAAATATATTTAATAAAAAAATAACAAAAAAAAATTAAATGATTTGATTTGACTTACGAAAAAGTGCTTCCCAAAGTTTTTAAACGTTTTAGCCTCTAATCAAACATGTCTTTATAAAACAATTTGAAAAATATGTAAACATTTATGGAATAAATTCGTGTAGCAATAATGTAATCAAATCATCTCAAATATTAAAACCATTTAGGCAAAAGAAAAAATTATATATTTTTCTTCCCTACAGATACTACTTAAATCATCAATCTTATTAATTAAAAATTTATTAGTTCACTGGGACTTGGGTCAACTTTATCGAAAGTAAAATTATTAACAATTTATTTATTTTTGAATTCTGAAGTTGATCTTCTGAAAGTTTCAAATCTTTTTCGCCTTCAGTTAAATAAAATAATCATATTCATATTTTTTATTTTTAACTAAATTATAGTTATATATTTATAAGATAGAATGTTTTTTTTTCCAATTGAATGGCAGTGACAAAGAATACATTACTCGGTAACGCACAAAGTAAAAAAAAAAAAAAAAAAAATACATTTTAATAGTTATAGGAAATGATAATTATATGGTACATTACCGCCAATAAAATTTACATCCATATCCGTTGTGACACTACGTAAATTAGAACTTACATTTACCTTTTTAAATAAATAATAATATTTCTTGATGTTGTAATTTGAATGAACGGCATATTCACTTTTTGGAGAAGTAAATCGTGTTGAAATATGTGGCAATATGGTATATATATTTTATATATATATATATATATTCTAAATACAAATGAAGTAATTTTTTTAGACAGAACTAGAACATTTTCTTTAATGTTAATCTTGCAGTTATGTACTCCGTTACTTTTACTTCTGTAAATACATTTATATTAGATTTCCAATTTCCAAATTTAGTATTAAGATTTTTATCGTTCATATATTATTTCTGCATTAATCATTAACCAGTAGAATCAATTGAATTATTTCGAGGCGATGTTATGCAGGAAGAATTGTAGTGGGATTTTTGATTTATTTTGAGCGACTATAATCTACTAGAAAGTTTTAATTCAGAGAAGTAAAAAAAATTGCAGAGGTACATTCTGTTGCAATCATAAATATTACGCATTATCGATGATAAAATTAACAAAAAAATAAAAAAATAAAAATAAAAAAACCTTCAAAATGGAATTTTATCATCTAAAACAGATGTAACTTTAAACCGACTACTGCTATAGTATTCGATTATTCATCATTAAATATATTACACAAATCATTACAACAATCAATGAAATTGAAATATAAAGTCATCGGAAATTCATGTAGGCAATCTATAAGATTCATAACTTCTGCAAATTTAAACGATTGATTAAATAAATAAATACACATTAATAGGAATTGCCCATAGCTTACTACAATTAGTGGAATATTAGCCTGAATATTCGTATAAACAAACATTTTAAAGTGTGGTAAGAAAAATTAATCTGGTAAATACCTACATGGTGGTAAATTTGAATAATATTATAATTAGAATCTCTTGCCTTACTGTTCAAAAAAAATTAAAACTTCGGAATCGTGGCATTTTTTAAATATTTGTTTGGCCCTTTTTTGTAAATGTCTCGAAAACTGAAACTTCGTACATGATATTTGTACGTATTTTTGTTACGTGTTATAATTTACAACAAGCAAAATTCGTTAATTTACACATAAATTTGATATTCAGCATAATATCAAAGGTAAAAAATTGTGAGTAAAAAAAAAAAATATTTTTTTATTATAAAATCTTTAACATCTTAAATAAATAAAATTGATATACCCATGGATTTAATTATTTATTTACTTACTTACTATTTATTTCAGAATATTGTTAATTTTATAAAAACATCAATAAATTTGCACAAAAATTTGAATTTAAAACTAAATAGTATAATTAATTACATATAAAACATAAGCGTATAGCAAGCTACTCAAATATAGTAGACCAAGAAATCGAAAATAGTGAAAAAAGAAATTACTGTCAATCTAGAACCGTACGATTGCTATTAAAAAATAACGAAAAAACACATATACAATACAAAATTATGTTATCTCAAAATTTGAAATACATTTCATTTATATAATTGAGAAAAAATTTATATGTATTTATTGGTTAACTTTTCTGTGAAATCTTATATTCAGTATATAACTTACATTTCAGATTTCATATTTATAATAATTAAATTAATCATTAATACTAACTGGTTTAATAACAAGAAGAATACCGAAGAAAAAGTGTATACGTAATAGTATTGTTGGCATAAAAAATAAACAAATATTTTTTACCTATTTATAAAAGAAATAATCGCACAACTATCTTGAAATGCATAACAAAAAAAAAAAACAAATTAATTGAATTTCTTTTCTTTTTCTTTTGAATATAGAAATCTATTAAATTAAGACTCGCCGTCATGTTCCTGATTTCCAGTTTAGTTACCATCAATATAATTTAATCGAGATAATAACCACGCGTGTCCTAATAATGGAAAAAAACCAAAGCAACTTTATAATGATGATCTTAAAAAGTATTTTTTTTTAAACAGATTTAAATTCCTATGATAAAAAACAACCATGTATAGACCACAAGCTAAATAAGTCAGTTAGTTACTGGACACATAAAAACTAACGTTATATCATCCTTCTCATTTTATTCTATAATTTAAACGTTAATTTTTATAAATAAAAATATTCATATCCATAAAAATGTGATTATGAAATTTTATATTCGACCCAATTCTGCATTGAAAGAAGAAAAATTTGAATTATTTATTCTATTATATGATTTTTAGTTATAAAATGAAATTTTTAATAACTTTTTATATGCCAGCTTAACTTAATTATTTTTTTCATTTAAAAAATAAAATAAAAACGCCAAAATATTAAACATAACCGATTAAATGCTAATAGAAGTTCATTTTAATTTCACGTACCCAAAATTGTATGGTTAAAAAATTATTACATACCAATAAAATTATTGTCTATTATTATTATTTCTGTTTATTTTATTATTATTATTTTTTTTTTTTAAAATACATAAATAATAGGCGCTCTTTTTATATATATTTATGATATATATTTATATATATATATATTTAATTTGATGGTATAGTATCATGTTTATACATATTATCGAAAAAAAAATTGAGGTAAATAAAAAATTTCCAAATTAAATATACCGCCTTTTAATGAAAGGTTACTTTACTTAGGTTATTCTTTTTTCTTCTTTTTTTTTTCAAAAAATGTTATTCAACACTTCATCATTTGTAATTTATAATTTTTGTATTAGAGCTACAGAAAATGAGCATATTGAAATAATTGACGCCAAGTCATAGTTCTTGATAAGTTCTTGGGATAACACTCAGCCATCTAGAAAAATTTATCCAATCGAAAATTTCATTTAAACTCATTAAATTTATTTTAGCAATAATGATGTACAAAATATGCTGTTTCATAAATACCAGTAGAGTACTAGTAATTAAATGACGAGTACCTTTTTTTATTTTATTTTTTTGTATGATTGATCCATATGTATTGTATGGCTCAAAAAGCCAAATTTGAATTTGTAATTGGAAAAACCAAAAACAAATACATTACATAGCGTCTACTCTCTACCGATAAAATTTTATTTTGTATAAACAACGCACTAGTGCGCATGCACATTTATATGTATTAGACAACCAACTATATTTAAAGTTGTGCGTTAATAGTAATGCTTTCGTGCACTTAAAAGCTATTTTATTACATTTTATTTGTTTTTTTTGATTGGGTTTAAATTTTCACAATAATAATTAATATATTGAAATGGGTAACAGGTACATTAGATACATAGTAACCATAGGTACATACACACAACACACATAGTTATGTATGCTAAATAAGATTTTCAGTTTTTTTTTTTTCTCTTTTATTTTATTTCATAGAAATATAAACTGTAATCATATTTATATATTAGTTTAAATATTGCATAGTATTTATATAATGAAGGAAATAAAACACTGAAATATTGAAATACTTGACCCATTTTTTATTTCGATTAAAAATTGATGATTTTAGTTTTATGATTTTAAGAAAAGTAAGTATATTTAAAGTTATACAGTTTCATTTTTGTTGTGGTATCAATTGTACATTTTCCGTAATTTAGAAAAAGCCTAATATTATAAGTGCATATAGAATAATAAATTCTGATTTCTTTCTTTCTTTTGTTATAAAATTTACCGGTAAATTTGTTAGGGGCATATAACCATTAGCTTGACAGAACAGTATTATTAAAACTGGAATTAAATAAATTTTTTCATATATTAATATACTTATATTTATATAGGTAGGTATATTGTTGATTTGAAATATATTCACTTTTTGCATATAATATTGCCGTAGGTTCTTTCTTTTTTTTAACTTTTAAATTATATGGTAAATATTTATTTAATAGGAAAAAAAAAGAGTTATTTTCATATAAATGTTAATAAAATAAAAGTTCTTTAAATTTAATAGTAAATGCGAATTACATTCACAATAATTGAAGTAATTGCCCTTTCATCAACAATAATGGTGTAAACATGTGAAGTGTGATTAATTATCACATTTTTTGATATTATAACTTTACTTTCCTTTTATCTGATGTGAACTTTGTTTACGTTTACATTTAAATTAAAGAGTATTAACCTGAATACTATATCGTTGTCGCATATTACAATTGTAAAATACTTTTAATAATATCAATTACAATAATTGATGTTAAATACTTCCATATGTTTGAATTAAATAATTAAATAAATGTTAGGTTCGAGACTTTTGGTCTTTGTTATTATTATTACTTTTTTTTTATAATCATTATTAATGTTTTCAGAGTATTTCCTTTTACGTACTAAATGCAGTACAATAATGAAGGTCTTTTTGGTTCTCTTTGAATTCATTTCTGTAACCAACGAGAAGCCAGGTCAATCTCTAGTAGTTTTTTCAGAAATCAGAAATTTTATTGTTTAGCGAGTAAGTATTGCATTACTATATACCCTATTCTCATTATAATGAGAATAACGAATATACTCAAAGATTATTCAGCGGATATGAGAAATAAGTTTTTGCTTTCAAGTGGAAAAATTATGTAAGATTTGAATGTTGGAGAAATGCGTGGTTACCATTTTCAGAGGGGAATTGAATAAAATAGTGAAATAAGGTATGTAGATTAATAAAAGTTTTCGAATTAAAAAAAAAAAGAAATAAAGTCACGGAAAAATGTATAGTAATGACATTTCATGAAAAAGTTCTTCAGTCAAAAAATTTTAAATTGAAAAATTCATGCGTCCGCCATTAATCTATAATCATAATTTTATCACGAAAACAAAACAAAAGCAAAAAACAAACAAAACAAAACATTGCATTTTTCATGTCTTTTTTTCTATTTCTAAAACCCGTTTAAAATCATTTAATAAACAAACAAAAAAAATTAGTCTGAAATTAATATGTCTCTAAACTTTTACAATAATTCAAAATATGATGAAAGAAAAAAAAAGCAAACCACATTTTTCTAAAAAATTGTTTTTGTTTTCCACATAACATTAACATAAATTAACAAATAATTTTTTTTAAAGAAGAATTTACCCGGTTATATTTATTTTTTGTGAATATTATTCATAATCAACTGCATCTGTTATTATGTTCTGTATTCTTTTTCTATCATCAACAAAACAATATTAAATTAATCAATAAAAACATACATCCGTAAAGTATTATATTTATAAATATCGTGATTCTTCTATTTTACAAATAATTAAAATGAATATAAACATTAATAAACTTTTTTTTTATAATTTCTGACTTGTGAGACATACGTAAATTCCCCACGTCACATAAAAATAGAATAAAATATATTTGTTTGTAGGAAACCACGGAGACCGTACACCAATTTCTGCATATTATATGAAGATATAATTGACAAAAGAATTATTAAAAAAAAAACGATTTTTATTAAACGATACGAATTTGGATCCGATGCGACCAATAATATCATCATCATCATCATCCATACACAATAAATGATTGTAACACAAATGAAACAATATTATACTTCCACTTAAACACCCATACACTTCAATCAACTAAAAAAAAAAAAAAAAATGATTTTACGTATACACTACATGGTGTTGGTTTACCAGCCAGTGTTGATGATACATTCAGTGATCCTCTTAATAATATAATCGCGTATATAAATGGTGAATTTTGCGACCCGCTCTCATAGTTAGGTGATCGTTCGAAGTATATAGACATAATTCACATTGTAGATACTTTTGTATCATTTATTTATTTAATATAAATATTGGTTTTGGATGTTTAACTTCATTATTTTTTTATTGTGTACTTTGAAGTGATCTTTTAAATTATTTAAGTGGATTGTGTTAAATTTATAAATAGAATTGTGGATTATTATAAGTGAGGTGTTCAGAAACATTTCTGTTGGAATATAATCAGTAATTGGATACATAAATTTAAAAAGTAAGAATTTGTTTTTGTTTTTTTTTATAAATAGTGCAATTTTACAAAGAAGAAATAAATAAATAAAAAAAAACATGTTATATTGTCTTATAAAAGGATTATGTTTTAACCCAAAATCTTAAGCAAAGAAATAAAAGAGAATAAAAAGAACAAAAGCATTTCGTTAGTTTTGTGTTTAAGATAGAAAAATGTATATCATATATCATATATCAAGAATATCATTATGAAACCAGAATCTCTGTAAAATTAAAATTCAAAAAGAAATAAATAACAAACTTTTGCATAATCTGTTAAAAAAAAAAAAATAAAATCTGAACAATTTTCTTAACAATAGCGTGTAGCAATTTAAAACAAGATCACGATAAAAGTTATTTCTATTGATTTCATTAAAAATTTATGTTATTCATGTGTTTAATAAAAATAAAAAAAAAAAACTAAAACATTTATTTTCGTTTTGTACACATTTCATTTTGTTTCTTTTCGATAAATTATTCAAAAATTTAACTTTGTATTACGTTTGCTAAGACGATTAAAAAAATGTAATTTAAAATTAACGATATTTCACCGAATATTTTAATCCATAGAAATCAGTTATTTGCACAAAAATTCTGTCTGACCAAAGTTTGATGCACAATTTTATAAAAAGCGATTAAAAAAAATTAAATTTGTTCTGCACTTTAATTTTAATTAGAAATAACTTGATAAAATTTATAGGAATTATAAAATTGAAGGAAATCAAATTATTTATTATTACTTTTCTTATTAAAAGAATTGAGAATTAGTCTCAGTTTATCATCCGTATATTTTTTTTTTGTACTTTCTCGCCATAATTAAATCATTAAAATGCAATAATTGCTTTTCTATATCTGTAAATATAATTTCGATTATCATCTCACCTCTATAATTTGATGACAGGCAACCGGGAAACACATTATAACTTTTAAAAAAAAATGAGCATATTTTTTTTTTGTCTTATGACGACTTTATTAACTTCTTGTTGAACACCATCATTAAAATAAATTCATTAATTGCAGGTTTCACTACCACAACAAAAACCAATTTCATTAAGAATTTCGATTTAAAATTGGAAAAAAAGCAATATAAAAAAATTAATTAACATTTGAATATATTTTATTTTTATTAAATGTTCAAACAATTTAAAATGAACATAAATCTTAAATGAAGCCATCGATCAAATAAATGTATTTACCTTAAAAATAATTAATTATTATTATGCCGGCTATTAAAAGTTTTAAATTTTTACTTTTATCTAGCATAGAGAAACGTCATGAAAATAAAGAAAATAAAAAAAAAAAAAACAACAACCAACAACCAACAACCAAGAAATACATAATAGACTTTACTTAACTTAAATATTATGCTTAAACTTATTACACACGTACAATCAAAGTGAATGAATAAAATGATGAATAAATTAATAACCAATTTGACCGGCTATACTTATTTATTTATAATAAATAAAGAACTAATTTATACCGTTAAAAAACCTACTACTCTCAACTCTTATGTGGTTGTGGCTAATATGTATTGCAATAAATTGTAATAAAAGTTCATATAATATTATTATTATTATTATTTTATGATATTGGCTCCTCTGGTATATATATACAAACATTGTTATTAACTGATTATTGCGCGAACGCGACGGGACGGGTATTATTGCACAGGCCAAGCCACATACAGACGAAGAAATTGGACTTTCTTTCTTCGAGTTTAAAAATAAGTGTTATGAAATACATTTATTCGATAACTTTTATAACTTGATTTTTTTTTCTTTATTTTACTTTTGGTTGGTTTTTTTCTTCTTCTTTCTTCGTTTTCTTTTATGGCATCAAGGTGGGTTACAAAATATTATGTTGTCGCATTTAAAACACCGGTTCGGGTTGGTTCCATTTATTATTATCGTACTAATATTGTGAAATTTTTTTATAAGAATTTTTAGTTTTTAATTTAATTATTGTGATGTTTTCTCGTTTGATTTCTATTTGGGTTTCGATTTTGTTTATATGGTAATGTTTTATTACGTTCGTTCAATTTTATATTAAACTATAGCCAAGACGAATATTATATGAAAGTGGCAGTTGTCCATTTATTAAGTCGAAAAGTTGAAAATTGATTTTATGACTTGTCATTTTTTTTTTTACGAGAAATAGAACTTTTCTCAATAGATAAAAAAATAATGCTATTTTTAGCGAAGAGAAATGACTCAGCAATCTATACGAAAGTTATATTATATTTTTAGTGTTTGATAGTAAAAAAAATAGTTTATGTAAATTTTCGTAATTTAGAATTCACAAAAGAAAAGAAAAAACGGATACTTAATAATAAATTGAAAAACGTCGGTTCATTTGATTGATGGGATAATAATTAGAATTTTAATGATAATAATTTCATATATTTATCATAAATATACTAATGAGTTATATTTTATTACTGTATTAATGGAATTCTTCTTAATTATAATAAACATATTTACTAAGCAATATATTTATTTAATTAAACATAAATCATTCAGAATCTATCTATAAATATTTTCTAAATATGTAGTCATATATGTTTTGAGCAGGATTCAATAAATCTAAATTTACACAAAATTTCAAAGATCATTTTCATAAATATAAATGAAAAATTTTATGATCGGCATTTACTTAATAATAAATTTTCAACATAGTTTTATTTAACATAAATTGAATGTTGTTTTGATGTACTGATACTTATTTTGAAAATTTTCTATACGCATATAGATGAAACCTTACGCGGCACAATATTTTCATCAATTTAAAAGCTATATATACAAATATAAATTATTGCTGGGGAAAAAAATGAAGAAAATATAATTTGTGCATTTAAATCAGTACTTACGCAAACCATGTAAATTTAATAGCTGTATTAGATAATTGTGTATTACTCATGTTCAACAAAAATTTATTTTGGTATTTTTAGTTTTAGGTTTAGTTTAATCAATAATCATTTTGAATTTGATTTTTTTTTTTTTTGAATTTTTGGTACTTGTTTATTGTTGCGTAATCTTTATAGTTTAATAATATCCAACGGTTTTTTTTTTAATTTCTATAATAAATTTTGTGGCATCAAATTTATGTTAACATAATGATGAACTTGAACATCCCACTTGGTATACAATTCATAAAATAAAATCTATTTAATATATTCAATAATCAAATTGATTTATTTACGATGTTGAATAAAAAATTAATTTAATATTCTGAAATGCGTAGACAAAATCTCTATAACAAAAGAAATTAGCTTTTTTTTATTTTTTATTTTTCTTCATATATTTTAAATAAATTCAAAATATTAATTTGTTAACCTTAAAATTTATTGTTTTTTTTTTCTTGACAATTTTCAGAATGCATATATATCGGTTGGCCTTAATTGGCCTGCTGTTAGTTGGAGCATCAAAGGCACAAAGTAATTTAGAAGCCGCATTACTGAACACTAATTTTTATGAACAACAAAGTATTAAAGAAACAGAAAACGCACCATACTGGTGGATGAATAAAGGTTCACCATTTAAACGTAGCTATGAAGCAGCTGCCGCCAGTCAACCACAATCGCAAAGATTCGATTTTGCAAATAATCCATTTTTGAGTGGAAAACCATTTTCAGCAGCCGTAGCATCTGATTCACAATCAAGTGCAACAAGTAATTCATTTGCATCACCCGGTACATATCGTGCACCTGGCTATTTACCACCAGATCAAACAATCAAAACTATTCCATGTACTGAAAATGGTAAAGTGTGTGTACCCAAATATTTATGTAATAATGGTGCTGTCGATGCTAGCCAACTAAATGGATTAAATAGTCAGGTAAGTGTCTATAATAGTAGACTATATATAATTTGATAGTTTTTGTTGATGTCAGATGTGTTAATAATAGAGTGTAAATTCATTTATCTTTATGTTTTGAATAATATGTTATATATGTATATATAATATATATATATATTATTATTTGATGAGTGCACTTAGTTAAATTTCGGAGTAAATACAAAACATTCACAAGACCAAGAAACACACAAAAAAAAGGAATGTGAAATTTTTTAATTCTCAATGATGATGAGGTTAACCTTCATTTCGTACACTATACGAAACGGTGAAACATTTTCATCTTATTATTACGTATAATATGAACTAACTATTTTTTATGCACACAGTTTAACGACACGTAACTCTTTTTTTTTCTCTTATTATCTCAAGGTTGTATTATATTAAATAATTATGTTGGCATTATTTTATCTAAAATTCTCACCGTCTCTAAAATGAGAATATTAAATCGTAGATTTTATTATGTTATTATAGTATATTTAAAACTGAATATTGCTTCAACATCAACACACATTTTAAATAATTTATTGTGTTGAAATAAAATTAACAATTTTAAACAGCATTTTTCCGTTCGTAATGTTGTTCAATGTGCCGAAGAAAAATTGACTGTGTCAGTATATCGAATATATAGAGTGCAAAAATAATGTCGAAGAAAATTTTTATTTGAAAAGATCAATTTGAATTGCTCAATTAATAAAAATGTATATAAGATAAATTTTAAATTGAACGCAATAGAAAAATACTTAGCGTTCGTTTTATTTAAAACATTGTTCATATAAAATAAAAATAGATAGATGCACAGGCACAAAACACAGCCGCATATAGAAATGTTAGCTGAATCATTTAATGATATAATTTTAATTTTTATGTAAATACTACGTCAACAGACATTTGTCTACATATTTTCTTTAATTTCTTTTTAAACAAAACAAAATTTTTATTTAATTAAATTTTTATTGCATCTCTTGACAAATCGAGACCAAAATTGATTACAAAAATTAATTAACATAATTATCTTAATTAAAAACTATTTCCACACTTTTTTAAATTAAAAAGTAAGATAAAAGTTATTTAAAAAAAATAATGTTAATAATAATAAAAATAAAAATGTCTAAGTTGTTTATGTCGTGACGTTATGTTTCACATTACAATAAAAATGTAGCCTAAACGAACCAATTACACAATAAATATTGACAAAAAAAAAAAAAATAATAATAAATAAATAAAATAAATACTTAGGTATATTTAAAATATTTTTTTATTTTTTATTTTTTATTTTTTTTGTTTTTGCTTATGTACGATCAAAATCATATGAAATAAATTGGTAATTAAATTCATCAATTGATGTATGGAATGAAATAGTCAAATGCATTAAATCAGCCTATTTTCTTAATAATTAAATAGCTGAACAGTTGCCATAAATAATAAAATAACAAGACACGTTGTGAGAACAACCGCATATAAAATGTAAAAACGATAAAACATTTTGTCCAAACTCGACACAGAAACATATATATGAAAAACTATTCAAAGAGCCATAAATTTCTATAGAACGTTACCCAATACGTACATTACCGCTATTTACAATGTTTTTAAATTATTACAAATACCAAAACGACAACCGCACGTATATCTAATATTCCATAAACGCAACCTGTCAATTTATTTACATAAAGGATGAGTTATTTTCATTCAAACAAAGTGCGCCGCATTTAAACAATTGGAAATATGAGAGAAACAAAAAAGTCTTTTCGTATATAATTTATTAGCAATAAGCAATTTAAATTTAAAGCAAACGAAAAAAAAAAAAGAAGAAACAGAAGAGTCAGTGTGTAGATTATTTATGATGCTCACCTACTACTTTATTGTAACTACTTACTTGATTCTCTTCGTTCGTTCTCAATAATTGATATAATGGCAATTTTAACACTATATGCATCTTGTAAATTCACTAGAATATATATATAATTATATAAATAAATAAATAAATAATGAAAAAAATAATCAATGAAATAATGAATGCATTCATGATTAACCTTTAGCCTATTATCTTATATGAATCTGTACTAATTGCAATATATTTGCTATTACTTAAGTAAATATAAATTAACTATGGCGCACCACACCGCATACAGTAATATAATATACTTGTAAATTTCATATCATTTACGATATACACAGCTTTGTCCAAAACAAAATAGGTATAAATTGTACAATGTATCTGAAAAATCTGGTATGGACAAAAAAAATTGCAATAATTCTAACATGTCTAATAATTTTATTATATCACCAAATCTTTTTTAAAGCTAATATATTAAGTTTTTTTTTTCTTTTTTTTATTTGCTTCTTTTATTTGAATTTCAATACGCGATAATTATAATATGAAAACTATTAAGATTGAAAATATTTGTCTGGCTTTCATATGGCAGTTAGTTAGCATTTTCAATATTATATTCCGCCTTTTACGTTATTTATTAATGAACATAAAATAATATAAACGTCACAAAATTTATTGTGAAATAGGTGTATGGTTATTGCGCGCCAGATTTCTTATGCTGAGTTGTTGATCATCGATATACATGATAAAAATCTCACATGTGACTTTACACACATTGAATACTATTATGTTGTTGTTTTTCATATTATTATTATTATTATAATTTTTTTTTTCGTTTTTTTGATTTCAGTTTTGCTCAAGAGTAGAAAAATATAAATTTTAAATTATTATTAACTTACTTGTACTTGATATATCACCATAAGACTTGTTCAATGTCCAATTACATAAAAACGTTATTTTAAACGTTGTGTTGTACGTGAACTGTTACATAAACTGACCTAATAGCATCCAATAATAATTCAACGGCCATATTAATAATTATGCTTATAAAGATATAAAAATGGTACTTCACTTATTTAAGTATGTAATCATTATTCACCTACTTCTGTTATTAAAAAATATGAATACAAAAAAAAAAAATGAAAAATTGATTAAATATTTATGCACTTAACTTCTGAATAGAGTTTGGTACGATTCTTTTCTTTCATATATATTATATATTTATATACATATTTTTTTCTTTAATTTTAATAACCAACATTTTAAAAAGTGTTATATTTCATATTAGTTTTTTTAAAAAAAAAAAAAAAAAAGAGATAAATAATTGTAATACGAAATCTTTGTACTTAGGTTAATCGAGCTGATTAAAAGTATTTCTTAAAATATCTGTAGAGAGATAAATAGCATTAAATTGTATGTTTTTAATTTTTGCATTAATTTAAACCAAGATAAATGTACATTTTGCATTGCTGTACGATATAAAGAATATTGCAAAATTTAATCATGAGAGTTTTTTTTTTTTTTCGTTTTTGTTATATACTAAATATGTTTACTATTTTTCATTCAATATGAAATTCATATTATGAATGCATTTATGTATATTTACGGAAAGACTTTGTTTTTATTTACATATTATTATATTAATACATTATATTATTGCAATTCTTTTTAACAAAACAACAAAAGAAAAACATATTTTTTTGGGGTCAAGTAAAAATTAAACATTTCTCAATTAACTTAATTATCCACGAAAAAATAATATATATTAAATACACACGACGCAGGTTACATTCTTTTTTTTTTTTTTTATAGGAATATTATAAAAATTCTCTTGTTGGTTTGTTTGATTGTTTCATCATTCGATTCTCTATGCGCGCTGTTTGTTGCACCAACAATCCAACATATATATTATTATTATATTATCTTATTTTTGAAAAATGCTAATTTATAAATTTCCATTATCTCTTTAAATCTGAATCAAAATACATATGTTTGTATAAGTCTCTCGCAAATATTTTAATAACAACGAATTGTAATGTGAAATAGTTATAATAAGCAAAAAAAAAAAGAAAAATTAAATTAAAACATAAATACAATGGTGTGATCTTTGTAATGGAGACAATTTATAGTGTTAATTTAATTGTTATAATTTAAAATAGATTTGGAAGAGACGCCTAGCCTAGGTATTGCCGAAATCAAATTGGCCATAAATTTTGTCTGTGCAATGAATGTTGAGATTTTCTTTTGAATATTGCTTACATAAATGTTATTAATTATTATTTATTACTGATTGTTATTTTATATACATTTTTTTTTTCGTAAATTTTTATACGATATTGGTCAACTGGTGCGCTTAGGTATTGTTATGTGTATTGTGAAGTAATTTGTGACGCCAGACAAACTTAAGTTTTTATTTGAATTTGTATTTTTCTTTCTTTTTTTTTTTTTTTTAATGAAACAATCGATTCGTGATGTGTGCGCAATGACCATGTAAGTGTCATCTTCCGAAATAGACTCAATAAAAAACATAAATTATTTAATGTTTAATTTAGAGTACCAAATAATTATTGAATGCATTGGAATTCATTTAATGACCTGAATTTAACACTATTTTGAGGGATTTTGATTGATTGATTTTTAAAATGAAAGTAAAAGTTGCCCATCTTTCAATGTGTGTTTCAGTGGCGAGACAGTCGTATTTATTAAAATACATAATTTCATTTTTTTTTTTGAATACAAACAAAACAATATTCGTTGAAATAGTTTGAAAACATCATATTTTTTAGTAAAAGAGATAAATTATATTTTTAGTACCGTTTTTTTTTTTTTTTATTTTTTTTATTTATTGATGATGGAGAAATAATTAATTGGACATTTTTACAATATTTCAAATAGTTAGATAAAAAAAGAAGAAAACATATTTTTGACATTGAGATTCCTTGATGGATATTAATATAAAAAATAATAATAATAATAATAATGTTTTTATTTTAACGATGAGTCTGGTAAAAAAATATGGTATTAATTAAAAATGTACACTCTGCCGACAGAGACTGCGTGTAAGGTACGAGTGATTATAATTAATAAAAACATCGAACCTAAATATATTTATATAACGTTTTTATTTTCGATTTTGGTTACCTCTGTTGAAGGTAGAAATATTATATTTGGCATTACTTAACTGAAAAACGAAGAGAAAAAAAAATGTATATGAGGATGATAAAAAACGTGTTTCATTTATAGCGTTTAACGTTTACTGAAACTATAAGATAATGAATTTATTACTTTAACATTTTTGTCATAATAAAAATTGGTTATTTGTTTTTTTTTTTTTTGTTTGTTATATAAATGGTTTTTCTTGTCCTTAATAGGAATGTAATGCCGAAAATGAAGTATGCTGTACAGTTAGAAGACCGCCACCACCACAACCTCCAACTCGTCCACCAGTAACACAACCACCATATAGACCACCAACGCCTACACAATCACAAGGCATACCATGTTTAGAGAAAAATTACGGTTGTGTACCATCTTATCAATGTGTTAATGGTGTCGTAACTAAATCAAATGGATTCGGTGCTAAAACGGTAAGTTTTATGCTATAAATACTATAAAGACAATTTATACAAATACTGGCTGATTGACTGAAAAAATCACGTGAAATCACTTTAAATTTTTTTTTTTTTATTATGTGAACTATAAATAAACACGGAACTTTCCTACGTTCTTGTTTTCCAATTTTTTTCGTTATTCATCATAACATATATTCTTATCTAAGAAGTTTGTAGTTTGTTTTTTATTTGGAACTTGATAATAAATTCTTTTAATGTTGCCATTAAATCTGGTTCGGTATGATAAAAGAAAAATAAAAAAAGATATTATTAAATCGAAGAGTTTTTAGTATGTTTTCTAGATTCGTATGAAAATTCAAGGTCTAGGTCGTTTTGTTAATAATATTTCATGAAACTTGTATTTCGTCTAGGCACACATTTCATATTTTTTCTGCATGTACAGAAAAATTCTTTAAAATTATTTTGCAAGATTTCTAGGTAAGATGATGTCATATCAGAAATTAACAAACTATTTCTAGCATTTAACAGCATCAGCATTTACTACAGACTTGTATTAATAAATTATTAGATTGTCGCCAATATATTGAAAAAAAAAAATTACTTTGACGAAATATACTGGTAATAATACAAATGTTTATTTATTTACATAATTCAAGTTTCATTGTGAATTCTGCGAATTGTGTAAATAATTTTAATAATGTATGAATTATTAACTACACAAAAACGATTTATTTGCAAAATTCTGATTACTCTAGTGACTCCATGTAAAGATGTGATTTTTTTCCTTTGCTTTTTTACTTTTAACAATATATCTCTCTGTGAGCATATGTGAGATTTTTTTTTTTTTTTTATTTATGAGTATAATTTTATAACTACTATAAATATAGCTAAAAACTGAAATGTGTTATTTTCGGTTTTGTATTGAATTATTCGAAATGCAAATTATTGAAATGAATATATTTAGCAGTATTCAAATTGTATTTGTATTAATCTAGAATTAATGTTCGTGTAAAATCTCAGAATACAATCACTACACAACGTTTACATAGGAAAAAAATTCGTATAAATGATAAAAAAAATATTCAATCTTTTCTATGAGAAATTATAGAAAAAACCCACCAGCCACAATATTGAAATGCCACGAAAAAAACGAAATAATAATAATAATACAAAAGGAAAGGTGATCAATATTCTATTAATTCATTGTATAATTGTTTGAACTTTAATTGGACGTGTAGGTGAATACAATTTAACAATTTATTACCTGTATAAACCTTTTGTTCTCACAGTCACCATTACATTTTCGTGACAAGAGCTTCATATCATTTACTCAACAATATTATCTATAAATGTTAATAGATATATTGTTAGCACAGAACATTTTATTATGAGCCTATCATTTAGTTTTCATTAAATATAAATTGATATATCATATATTCTTGAGCACATGTTTTTGTGTTAAGGCGTACAATGTTATTTTTTTCTTCTTTTCTTTTTTTCTCAAAACGTGCATATATTCATTAATAATCCACAATTTATATTCACTGATATAAACGCAAAACTGATGATCTTTAAATATTTCTTTAATATCGTTTTAATGCGGTGGCATGTAGTTGTAATAAAATGTTATTTAATTGCAATTAAAAGCAAATAAATATATAAACTAAGTAATGTTGGCTACTGCTTACCATTTAATTGATGTAAATACAACCACTTTGATAAAAATCGAACACAACCACAACAAAACAACAACAATAAACAGCATATAAATCATTGTTTATTTTTCTTTTTTTAAAGTCTATCAAAAGGGTCCCATTTGCTGGTGGCTACAATACAATCTTATTGCTTACAATCTCCACGAATGAATATTACATTATAGAAAATACATTCGAATTCGTGCATAATTTCATTAAAATTAGCATTCACAATCACAATAACCACATACTTTTTCAGGAAATGACAATAAAATTGAAATAAAAAAAAAAGAAGAGAAGTAGAAAAAAATTTGAATTAAAAACTATTATATAATGTAAACGATCAACCAATTGTTAATCTTAAATATCAATAATTTACGGCTATTGTCTCTTTTTGGTTTCTATAATTTTGCTTATTTTTGTTGGTACATGAGTAAAGAAAGTATTAACTAGTAATAAATAAATAATAATCTTTATTTTGTGTGCCGTACTCATACAGTACACATGAAACAGAACATCTTGGAAATAGCTCTTCTATATATGTATTCAAATTTTACATTTAATAAATCTCATTCACTGGTTGTCCATTGCATTATACAACATTTAAAATAGGTGTGACGCACGATTTCAGTAGATATCTATAGCAAGTTAAACTATAACTCGTATCATTTATAAATTATTAAATAACTTTTTTTTTATGCTATATGGATGATATTAAATAGTTCTAGTTTTGGTTTAATAAAATGAAAATAGAGAAAAAAAATGTGTACCGTAAAACATATGATATTTAGATTAGAATAGCAGTGTTAGTACAAAAAACTTCAATGCAAACGACGAACCTATTCACGATTCTGTATGATTTATTTTTCCCTTTTGTTATTATTTTTATGAATTTAAAAGGAACCGGAACTATTTCATCAATTACGTACACAAAAATTATATTTTGATAGATGATATTTCTATTTTTCTTGTTTACCTTTGGCGCGCGTGAAAATAAATAATTCTTTTTTTTTGTGCTTGATGGTTTTACGCATAATCGTGTATTATCAATTTCTAGATATGTTCTCATATTTTTAATCAAATATTTAAATTTATGACTCGTTGGTAACACGATATTGACTTTTATTAAAAAATTAAATTAATTTTATTCTTGTTATTGATGTTTTTGATGTTTTTGATGAAAAATAAATTATTTATAATGGTGAAGCACGCGTTTATTACTTGTTTTTTTTCTTTCAATTTAATTTTATTCATCAATATTTTTGTTTGTTTTAACATATTTATTGTGAGATACAATTATTAGTAATTGTGCAGCAAACTGACATTTATATTTTAGAAATATATTTTAATTATAGTGAAATTTTTAAAGGATATAAATAATGAAATCGGTACCAACAAATAAAATGATATTCTAACTAGAGATTAGAAACAGGATAGAATTAATTTAAAAAAAAAGAAAGGAAGATCGTGTTAAACAAACATTTCAATATCATTTCTATATTTAGAATTATATAAATTTGTAATTTATTGATTAAATTTGTGAATAAGACGTAATAGCACAAATATATTGTAATTAAACAACTGTGTACAAAACTAGGATCCATTTTACCGACCAAATTCTTAACGTATTTGATAAATCAAATAAGAACCAGTGTGAATGGGTCCGTGGTTATAATTTTGTACGTATTATGTTTTCTCTCTAATTTTTTGATTTTTGGACATCTACATAGACTACTTTAAAATTTGTTAAAAACATTTGAATTTGTCTGATAAGAAAATTTCAATTTTTTTTTTTTTTGATAAAAATAATGTTGCTTTCTAAATAAATTAATATATTTTATGTTATAAATAAGAGATAACGTGGCTTCGAGATGGAAATGGAAAAACTTTAATCTAATAGAATAATTTAAATTTTATGCTAATATTTTTTTTGTATGCGATTTATTAATTGATTGAATAAAATACAAATACAAATAAATTTTGCAACAATACCTCAGTATAAGTAATTTAAAGTATCTACTCTTGTTTGAAAAATTTAAGTAGACTCGAAATCAATAATAAACTTACAAAGCATTCTGAAATAGTTTTATAGTAATCAAGACCTTTATCAATTTCTTCAATTTTATCGTTTCAAAAGGAAATTGCAAATTTAGTACATATAAACAAAAATATATGAGCATTATGTCTATTAGTCAATGAAAATTACTGTAAGTAATGAATAATAAAAACACTTAAATGTCCATCATGATAGATAGTATTTCAAATGTTCAATTGTAAGTACCTGCCTGTAGCGTGTGTTACTTGTAAAGTACATACTTAACTCTGGTCTTGTGTAAATAAATAGTAAATTTATTGAACCAATATAATAGATTCGATTAAACTAGATATGTTTATTTATTTTATTAAAAAAAAAATTATTCGTGAAAAGCCCATAGGTGCTTGCGTTTGCATTAATGTTATGTACCAATAAGTGTATTGGTACTTAAGATTTTATTTCTTTTTTCTTTAATTTTTTTTTTCGTAACCATCTAATTATACATAATTAATTTAACCACTTACAATATTGAACCTAAATTAGAAAAAATAAAATAAAATAATATAAAATCTAAAAGAGAAACATAAAACCATGACGACCTAATCACTTGTCATTTAAAATTGCTTATTTTAAAATTTTAATATCAAGATTGATATTATATAATGTTGCATAAATGATATATTATTATTGTTATTATTAGTGGTATTTAGTGTATAAAAATCATGTTGCACGGACGGTAAAAACCTATCGCACTATCTCTTCGTTAAGAAAAATCTTATGCAATAGAAACCGTACACAAATCCATACTATTAATTTAAGTGGTGGAGATAATTAATTTTTTTTTTATTCCAATTTTCGATTTTGGTTTTTGTTTTTGTGTCGTGGATTTTTATTTTGCTACTTTTACTTTATTTAAAATTTAATTATTTTGAATTAAAAATATATAAATAATATTATTAAATATATATAAAATAATAGAGAAAGGCGTATACATTCGCAAATCGGATAAATGTAAATCACGCACTCTTACATTACATTACATTGTGCACTAACTGACGACCACTGTCTGTCTAATCATTATTTATGTAAGTGGATATAAATATATGAATTCTTTTTTTCGTATTTCTTCTTTTTTTTTTATTAATAATATTAAAGGTAAATTAATAATCGCCATTATTTAAAGCAACCAACTAATAAATTTCAAATGTCCACTTATTTAGATACACACATTATGTAAATTTCGGAAAAGAAGCTATTTGTTTTTATTATGATTCGCGTGTATATCTTCTGTGTGCATGTTTTGTTTTGTTTTGTTTTGTTTTGTTTTGCTTTGTTTATGTTTATGTTTTTTTTTTCTTTTTTCTTTTATTCGTCTGAAATAATTTATTGGACATTGCGAAGGAGCTTCCTAATATTGTTTTATTTTTCTGCTTGTTTTTGGACCGTTTACATGTGCCCAAATAACGTTGGAATTTTTATTATAATTTATTTTTTCTTGTAATTTAGTAGCAGGTACTTTATTATGTATTAAATTGTTTCACTTTATTATTATATTATACGTAATGTATTGTCGTTTGCTGTTGATGATTTACACAATTTTTTTTTTCTTCTTTGTATTATGTATAAATGAATTCGTTTTCATTGTATGACATAACTAAGCGGGCATATGGAAACTATCACTATAGACCATAACGAATTATGAATCTAGAAAATTTTATTGAATCCTTTGGTAACAATGCGATGAATGTTTCACCAGTCGTTTTAAGAAATATTTAAATTAAACAAGCCAATTTTATGGCCTGATGAAAATGTTAAAGTGGAAAATTTTATTTTCCTCATGACAAAGTAGATGTAAAAGCTAACTTTGCTCAAAACAAAACAAAAATTAACACATTTGAGTTTATCTTATGTTACAATGAAAAACCGAAACAAATTCTATTAATTAATGTATGAATGTTGTATGCAAATATTACAATTTGTATATTGTGCTAAATTTGTATTGATCTACGTTATAAAATTACAAACGTGTTACAATGTTTTACAGACAACATATACCTATCCAATAAAAATAAGTTTTTTCTTTTATTATTAACTGGATTATATCGTCTTAAAGTGTATGTGCACCATGCAAAGTTACACGATGCTAAAAGGAAAAAAAAAATTATCAATACCACAATTATTATAAGCATTCACAAAGTCCTCACAAACGAGAACTTGTGTTCACGCTCGCGCTATATATAAAAACGCAAATTTATGTATAAAAAAAAACTTTCACTAAAATATCCATTGGCCTGATATATAAAATAGTCAGACATCTCTTACGCACAAATTCTCGACTGTTCAATTAATTTATATTTCATTATTATTGTAAAATAATATTTTATAATAAAATTATTTCATCGATTTGCATGTTTCATTTTATTTTTAATTCACAATTTAAATATAAATATTAAATGCGATTTGTGAGTTAATGTCGGTATATTGTGAATTCATTAAAAATATTGGTATATTTATATATATAATCTATAAGCGCTGCCGTACATATTATTACATATCTTGAATAATACCAAATATATTTTATATATATTATTTATATTACATATGGATGTCAATTGACGACATTGAAGAATTATGCAATTTCATAAATATAGAATTTATTTATATTTCTTTCATATTTAATGAATGCACAATATTGTTTATATACCGTATGCGCTCTGTTAGAATATTTATATTCTTATAATCGTATATTTAGAAAATATATATTTATGCATCCATGTGAAATACATTGTATTACCACAATAAATTTTATATTTATTAGATGTTCTGATCATATATAATTCCAATAAAATAGTAAATTTTAATAAATGAAACAATAATACGATTCTTATAAAAATCGATTACATTTACATTGAATATCTCTGTACAATGTTTATAAGAGAGCTTTAATGTGTAAATATAAACAAAATTAATGGTTTATTAAAAGCGAACCAAATGAACGCAATACAATAGATATTCATTAAATATATGTTTATATCCACTTATTGCATATTGACTTTAATTCTTTTAACGTACAAATTGATAATAAATAACTTTTATAACATTAATTTGCAATTAATCATTTTATTATATAAATAATGTTTTGTTATTTATTTTTTATTTTATTCGTTTTCTTTTTTTTTTATGTTTACTTTTCTTATTTTATATTTTTAATACTGATTCTTTTAAATGGATTTGTAGGTATAAAAATGTTGTACATACATTATTTAAAACAAAACAAAAAAAAATTAACTGAAATAACGAGATTTTTGCGTTTTTAATGGTTGCGTGCGTATGTCAAGATTCAATATGTTACGCTTTAAGAGATAAATCACACCAATGTTTTGGTATTTTATTTCGAAATGAATGTGCGCGACAGGAAAAATATAATATATCTCTGCAATATAAAATATATTCGTAATGTTTTTAAATAATTTTCATAATAATGTAATTAAATTGTGTAAAAATAAGCAAATTTATGAAAACATATTTCTTTTCTTGCTTGAAAATTTTTGTTTTTTAAACTTATGCAAAGCGAGTTTTTATTCGCTTTGATATGGGTGACCGTAATGTAATTAATACTCCTTAATATTGTATAAAAATGGGAAATTTCTTCTTACGGTTTCTGAATATTGTTTTATTTTTCGTGGTATTCGTGCCATAGTTTTTAAAAAATAACAATAAATTATTGAATTATAAAGTTGTTTTTTTTTTTTTTTAAGATCGAATATAGTGTTTGATTTTCAAGAGCATTAAACTGAAATGATTTATTCTGCAGAGAATACCGATTGCTCATCTAAATAAATTTATGCTATAATATTTTCAGATCAAGATAATATTTAAATATGTATTACCTTAATATTTGTTTACAATTTTTTTTTTCTTTTTATTAATTTAATAATAGAATAAAATTATATATATAGAGATAGTAAAGCAGTTAGCACGATGAATTGTTTAATTAAAAATTAGATATTAGATAAGATTTTAATGATTTAACGTTTATTAATATTAATATTTTAATTAATATCTTGTAATATAACTTACGACCTTCATTTTTTTTTTTTTAAATAATACAATATTATGTGCGTGCGTGCGCAGATTAATTTTATTCAACCAAAAAAGGGTCAATTAGAATGTTATAGAAAAACAGAAAACACAAGAATTAAATATTTAGAAAACAATACCGATTCTCGTATGGATTTTTTTTATTTTTTATAAATAGAATTAAATTCTTTTTCAAAACCATTTTAATTTACGAAAACTTATGATATTATTTTTCGGTTACGCCAAATCTACAAACCACTGATTTAAAACAGAAAGAAAATAGTTTAATGATTTCTATTTTGCATTACTTAAGACATTGATAAAGTTGATAATTATCTCAGTTATTTCATACTGATGTAACAATTGAATATCAATGAAAATATTTTTTCGTTTATCTGTCACAATATCTACCCATAGCGATGGCGTTAAAAGTAAAATTAAATAACATTAGAAATGTAATAACAATAGAAAAGGTTAATTTATTATTGTTTCACTATTCCAACATGATGATGCAGTTTACATATTAATAAAAAGTGTATTCAAATCATGATTTGTGGGAGTATTAAGATCTCCTAAGTCATTGAACATAATACATTTTATAAATAAATTTAGTGAGTAAATATAAATAGAATAATTCAAATAGAATAAATTTAATACGCTTCAATCTATGTGTGATATCTCATTGATATTCATTTGTATGTAACATAATGAAAAAAGAATAATAATAATAATAATAATAAAATAGCTGTTGTATGGGTAATTGAGCTATGCGCGACTAAGTTAATTCAGAAACGAAAAAAAAAACCATAAAATGTACAAAAACTGAAATTTATTGAGTTGTTTGGGTAATTAATTATAGATGATAGTTATGTATAGCGAATGCAAGCAAAAAAGCAAGCAAAAAAAAGAAAGAAAAAAAAAACGAAACAACAACGAAATTTGAATACCCGTATCGGATTTGTAGGTAAATATTTAAGAAAAATAAAAACTTTATTGAATTGAGTATGAGCAAGAAAAAAAATCTATTATGAGCTGTGGCTGTCTACAAAAATATTTGTTTAGTGTTGAATTTTTTTCGTCTTCTGTATTTCTTCAATTATTATTTATTCTAACCAAATTCCGCACAGAAATTTTTGAAATAAAAAAATAAATAAAAATAATAATAATTCTACAGTAAGCTGAAAAATTTAATTATTAAGTTAACAGATTTTGGATGATTAATTAAAGCATATCGTTATAACTTAAGCAATAATGGCAAAATGATTCTTAAACCATTTCAATAACACAAACATCAAATATAAAAATGAAATAATAAAACTTGTATGAAATTGATCCCTTTCCCTTTTTCCCGGTTTTAACTCTCAATCGATTTTTTAATTGAATTATTCAATATTCAAAATAATATAATAATGTTAACTAACGAGTCACTCACGAAATACTTTTAATTAAATGTTATTTTTGCATTGTTGTGCGATAATAGCAATTGTGTATTTGTATGTGTGTATATCGAGTAGGTAAAGGTTAACTTCAATTTCGATCTTTATTTATTATTAAACTTCATTTTTATAATTTTTACTTATTTCAATGTTTACTATGGCCTATACTGTCAACGTAATTGTATGGCAATATTAATTATTAAATATGATGTTATTATTCTTATGTTAAATATTCTTGTCATATATTATTTACTTACTTATTACACATCGACAACATCATAAAGCACTTAAACTATATTTCGTAATCATTATTTTGATGGGTTTACAAATTATAGCTGAACTGAGGCACTTATCGCATCTTATTTTTCATGAATTAATTTAATAGGTACCTATTTTTAATACTGAATACATGAAATAAATGCATTCCAATTCTTTCCTATCTCTTAATTTCAAATGAAATCTTTTAAAAACAATAATTTAAATGACATTTGAATTATAAAATAAATATAAAAGAATATATGTATGTGTATGTGTATGTAACCGATCGACCGGTGTCTGCATAGCCCAAACATAGTAATGTATATAATAAACGATCATAATAAATATAAACAAATTTGTCTTAACGTGTTATTTCGCAATTTTCTAATTGGGATGTTTGTAAATTTTCGTATTTTACTTAAGGTATTAATGAATTACTATAAATATTCATTTGAAATTTTGTTTTCGTAATTTGATGCCAAATGTCATAGTGAAAAAATATCATTTCTTGGGCAAGGCACTGTTCACTAAACTGTACATACTGTTGTGTAAATAATGATTAGTTTTTATTATTTATTTTTTTGAAATCACCGAATCTTGAAAAGTTTTTAATTAATTACAACGGTCATTATTAATATGTTTGCTCGTTTAATTATTAGTTAGATGTATTGGCAAATCATTGAGATCGTTATCTGCATGGGAAACAATGTTTTACATAAAGGATACAATTTTCTATTTAATTTCAATGATTAGAATTCCCAAAACAAATTTAAATGAATAAATATTGATCTATAGCTTTACTTAAGCTACTGCGCTTTGTATATTTATCAAGATGATGAATGTTTTATTAATTTTGCATAAATTATTAAAAACACCTAAACTTAACCTTAACCGGACTCTTAATCATTTAAATAAAATCGGTTATAATCTGTAAGAAAAAAAAAAACTACTAATTGGTAATATTATAAAATATATTATAAAATATTTTATGGCAATAGAAATTCTCATTAAAATTTATTCTCTTCAAATAATGTATCAATTCAAATATTAGAAAGATAAATGGTCATTGTTGATAGCTAAAGCTATTAAAAGTATTAATACTTATAAATCTAATTCAAAAACTTGACTCTTATTATTATTAATTTTTCTATTTTTTTTTCTTTATTTTTTTTTCTTTATTATTATTTCTGTTTTGTTGGCCGCATCAGCATTTATAATATTTTTCATATAAATTTTAACCACTTGACAGAAATGACCAAATAAAAATTAAGATCATTATTTCTTTAAACAAAACATACCGACTGTTGAATTATTTTATAAAGTTGTAAATAAATTTAATCAAATATACCAACAGCAGTCATTGCATAATAAAATCATTAAATGTAAATAAGGTATAATAAATTAAATAATAATTTCGTAAAATCTAAACGATTAGAACATTTTACATTAAACAATTAAGATTTGTGTGAAACACCATATTTATTAGAAATGAATCATCATATGGCAACGTACAAATATATTTAATATCCTGTTACATAATCGTAGTGTGCATAATTTAATTATAAACGTATATCGCGCGCCGGTTTTCTAAACCCGGAACCAAGTATTTTTATGGGTTCACCTAAAAATGTTTATTATTTAAATGATAATTAATAAATTAGAAAATGACGAATGGCCAAGGTCATTCATGTTGAAAATTTTGTTTTGTTTTTATGTGAATATTGTGAACGAAATCGTTTCAATACATGCTAAGTGGTGTTAATAACGTTAATTTCATTTAAGGGCAAATAATAATACTAATACATAATATGTTAGTGTAAAGAAGCGTGTGATAACTACTGTCTGTGTGCTTCATTTTATTTATTTTTTAATTTTTTAATTTTTTTAATATGAATAGAAAAATAATAAAACAAACCCAAAATTATCTTAAATAAAGAATGTGATTTTAAGTTCTCTTTAATTTCAACATTTTTCTTTCTTCTTTTTGTTTTATACATATACTATTATATACTATATACATACATACATATAATATACTCATTTCATTGAAAAATATAGACGATTGCGTAGGTCATTAACTAACAATAAACATTTTTTTTTAAGTTAAAAAAAAAAAAAAATCTGTTACAACTATTAGATAGTCGATAGATAGCTACGAGTACATGAATATAAACCCATATATTAATTATATTTACTATGAAATTTTAATAAACAATGAAACAGAATTCTTAAATTTAGCATATTTTTTTTATTTTTTTGTTCACAAGTTAACAACGCATTTGTAAAATGATATTCAATTGCAAAATTTTTCGCAACGCATCACTAGCAGTGACATATTATTAAGTATGTTTTGCGTATAATGTTAATTTATTGCATTCCGCAATTTTAAATTGTTTACATTTATATCTATATATATTATGTAAAAATATTATCTTAAGAAAAATATATATGTACAATAAAATATGATGATGACGATAAGTAGGTAATTATATGCATAAATGTGTATTTAGATCAGAGATTCAAATATATTTTTGTTTTGGCGAAATATAAAATTCTTTGTAATTTCAGTAATTCAAATATTGATAATATTGTGTTAAAAGTAAACTTTCATTTGCAATTTTTGTAAATGAATTTTTAAATTTATTACAATTAATATAAATTATTAATTCACTATTGCACAATGCATTTAATATTAACCTTGATTTTAAAGGTCACATACCAACATGGATCATGTGACAAGCCTTTGAAAATTATTGTAAATTTAAAAATCTGCATAACAGATTAAGATTTGAGTAAATTGATGCACATAATTTAGAAAAATATTTTGTTAAAATAAGATTTGATGTTAATGCAGTTAGCCCTAAATGAGTGTATTGTTAAATTCGTTTAACTATATTTATTGTAAACGTATTTAGTTTTATTGTTCATTAATGGTTATAATGCTGAATGCTTTCAATGATTTTGGTTTTATTATTGTTTTATTTAAGTCGAAAATATCTAGGTCGTATTTCACATAATATCGCTAAAGGTTTATCTACCTATTGAGTATTATATTATGTATTGATTAATGCGCCATTGACATTATATGTTGATTAAACCGCTTAAATAAAAATAAAAATTTGCATTGATTTCTTGAAAATTTTATAGTATATCTTGTATATGACCTACAACCCAGACAAGCTAATGTGTGATGTTATAAATGCATTTTGATAAATATATTTATGAAATTCGGATATTAGATGCTATCTAACTAATTCCGATTTCAATATTACTTAAAATTACTAGTAATTTAAATCGTCGGAAAACATAATTGTAGTAGAGTTTAATTCACATTTCCAAGACAGTAATAAAAAAAACTCTGCTTTTTTATTTCAGTCACAAAAATGCTACGCACCAGATGTATGCTGTCGCTATCAAGATCAAAATCCTAGTCAAAACACTGTTCATGATACTTACGAAACTACAGCACGGCCACAATACCCATCAACACCAAGTGAAGTTCTAACAAGTGAAGGTTATGTTATTACTGTCCCTGAACATCAATATACTCCACAAGCAACAACGCAGCGTCCATATGTCACACCACCTGTACAAACACAGCGTCCATATGTACCGCCTGTACAAACACAGCGTCCATATGTACCTCCTGTGCAAACACAGCGTCCATATGTACCTCCAGTAACACAAACTCCAAGGCCATATGTACCACCTCAACAGACTCAAAGACCGTATGTACCACCTCAACAAACTCCAAGGCCATATGTACCACCTCAACAGACTCCTCGTCCTTATTCTCCCCCTGCAGTTCAAACTCAACGTCCTTATGTTCCACCTCAAACGCAAAGACCTTATGTTCCACCTCAGACGCAAAGACCTTATGTTCCACCACAACCTAACACTAAACCACCATTCAAGGGAGAAGAATATATTCCACCAAAAGACAATCATATCGGTGAACCCAGCAATAACAATCCATCAAACTATCTGCCACCAATTCGAGGCGAGGATGAAAAATCAGAACCAATTCCCGGGGGAACTAACCAAAATCCAAATATTATCAGACCGGGTAGCACCAACAATGACGAAATATCTGTTCCTTTACCACCAATTCAATGTCCTGCTGCTACCAATTGTACAGAAGTACAATTTTGTGCAGCTGATGGTTCCATCTCAAAGTCACCTGTTATTTTAACGAAAGACCAAGCAGTTTTCCGTGTACCATTATCTGATTGCCGTGATATTCAAAAAGGATTTACTGGTAAATGTTGCAGAGATTTAGACTATACTGATCCATGGCCAGTGGGTATATTGGGACAATACAACGCATCAATTCTTGGATTTGATGATGGTTCTTATAAACCAGGTGGAAAATCTGGAAATGGTAACAATGGAAGGCCAGGTCGTCCAGGTCAAACTGGTCGCCCGGGACAACCAGGATCACCAGGGCAACCAGGGCAACCAGGGCAACCAGGGCAACCAGGGCAACCAGG
>JAABKK020011106.1:0-22827 GCA_011634745.2 Catotricha subobsoleta
TTTAACAAGAAAAACATCAAATAACGTGTATTTAACAATAAAATCAATATTTTTATAATACTTTTTGACTTTAAGATGATGTAATTACATCACATTATTAAAAATAGCAAGGTAACCGAAAGGTTTTTGCAAAATTTATAGATTATTTTTTTTAAAATCCATATAAATTTATTTTGAGAAATCAGGGTTTATACAGAATTTACAAAAAAAAAATCCTTGACTTTTTCCTGACTTTTTCATGACAATTCCTGACAGATGGGATAAAATTGATCAAAAAAAAAAAAAAAAAACCGCGAAAAAACTCGCGCTGTCCTCTAGCCATCTTTTAAAAAACTGAAAAAAGATAATAGGGGTAAACATTTTTTGCGTAATTTCGTAGATTTCGAAAAGTTCATTTACAAAAAAGTACAAAAGTACGAATTGCGTTGTTTCGTAGAATTGTCTAAAAAATTCAAGCAATGAAGTACATGAGAGTGAGCAAAATAAAACATATAAAATCTTAATGTGCGAAGAGCTTATCATTCTCTTGAATTTTTGAGACATCTCCACTTTTTTTATATGAACTTTTCAAAATCTACGAAAAGTTGTTTAAGGGTTGTTGGTTCATCAATTGAATTTTAACTATAGATTAAAGTTATCAATAATCCACTGATTAAGTAGCTAACCGTCGATTGATTAAATTATTAAAAATTAGATATGAAAAATACGCCAAAATTTCTTTCTATTTGCATTAATTAATTAATGATGCATCGAAATAATTTTTTTCAATTATTTCATCCTTGGAAGTTTTGTGAGGCATTTTTGAAGATTTTTGCCAAAATGACGCGAAAAAAACCGCCCTGTCCCCTAGCCGACTTTTAGAAAAGGGTATGTATTTGGAATTTTTCCCAAAAAATTGAAAATTTTAGAATTCCCTGACTTTTTCATGACACGGCCAGAAATTTTTTTCCCCTGACTTTTGCAGACCGGTATACCTGGAAATAAGTACTTTCTGAAATCAAAATAAACATATTTTTTTCTTTTATCAAATTCATTTCAACAGATATCTAATAAATTTGTATTATGTATGAATTCGCAAGAAGAAAATAATGCAAAAAATAAAAACTAATATTAAAAACTAATTTATGCAGTCAACGTAGAGAAAAATTATGAAATAAAGAATCACACTTGCAGTCCAAAATTTTAATGTCAGTTTCGGTCAATCTTGTATAAATAGATATCATGCATAGACTGTGGTATTTTTACCTTGTCGTCTTCGGACATAACTTTGGCTCTGAGTATAGCTAGAGTGTCATATATAAGTAAGAACCCCTAGTTATAAAACTTTTACCAGAATAATTAAATATTTTAAATAGTTGATTAGAATCCAAATAGGGGATTAAAAAATATTAATACGGAATAAAAAAAACCAAAATAGCGGATGCAAATACATTTATCCTACTTTATGATTTTCTGCTTAAATTTTTACCTCCGAAGTCGTGAAAATTGAAAGAAATCAACATTTACAATCGGCCATTTAAAATAACCATTTTTGCTGGAAATAATAACCAACATTTTATTCTATAATTTTATCTTTAACCAAACCAGACAGAAGAAGAAAAGGTTCCATATTCGCATATATTTTTAATTATTATTTTATTAAAATTGTTTTGCAACTTTATTCTCTATTTGCTTTGAATCGAAACTATTTATCGGTTTTATGGGTGAATTCATTTTAATTGTAAAAAAAAATCACATATTTTCACAAATTGAGAACCAAGTAACTACTAAAATATAACAAGCATATTAAACTAATTTTTTTTTTTTTTCATTTTGATTGTTAATAATCTTAAACTTTATACTTTATACTTTTATAGTGAACTGTGTTTTAGTGCAAAGTTGGGTCTTAGGTAAAATAAAAAAAGAGGAAAAAAAAAAGGTTCTTCGATGGTAGTTATTCAGAGTTTGATGTAGAAGAGTCATCATTGTTAGAAGATGATGAATCACTATCTGAATCTGATGAGTCGGAGGATGAACTTGAACTACTATCAGAAGTGGAACTGCTATCGCTGTCACTGTCGCTACTGCTACTGCTACTGCTGCAATTAAACAAATTTGGTTATTATTAGAATGCGCCACTTCGTTCATAAAGGATAGAAATTAATAATTTATTAAATAAATTTTAATTAATTGTTTAAGGAAAAAACTTTAGAAAATACCTGCTTGAACTTGAATCATCAGTTTCGCTGCCACTACCCGTTTTTCGACGTTTATTTTCTTTTTCCTTTTTTTTCTTAGAATTACTGTCGCCTCCATTCGATTGTTTCCGCTTTAGTGATTTATTTGAAACGGAATTGTTTGCAGCTGTATCATTCAATTTCTTTTCTACCATTTCATCAATTTTCTTGTTCTATGAAAACAAAAAGAAGAAGCAAATTAAATCGTATAGTTACAAGAATATGTTATTATGCTATAATATTCCTGTTTCATTACCAATTGTTTTGTACGGGATGTTCGATGCATATATTTACGTTTACTTGTACTAAAACACAAAAATAAATGTTTTTTTTTATTAAGTATTCTTAATGGACTTGTTTACCTAATAAACTGTATAGAAAATAACACAAACCATTCATATGACCAATGACCAAATTCAAGACATTTTTGACATTTAATACCGTTTGGAAATGCTGCTGCTATTTTTGCATCGCTAAAATTATAAGTATTTATGGAATAAAATGTTTTTACGATTCTAATTTAAAATTTGAATAAAACTAATACATTTGCTATAATGCGCAGCACCACACAATCAAATTATTCTAAATGTCACGTTCAATATTTTCCAATGGCAATATATTTTACAAATTGAAAACTTTTATTTTAATTATAATTATTCAAACCTTTTCTTTTTTCCTATCTTTTGTGCTGCTATTCCGCCGAGTGTCATAATACAAAAATCTTATTAATCAAAGTTTTTGTTTTATTTTTTACTTTTTTTTCCCTTTTATTAAAGCATAAGCAGCGTCGTATTAAAATTTTGTTTGTTTGGACTAATATCGCACGAAATGAACAACCACAAAATAAATATTTTTCAGTACAATGTCAAAATTTACTAGAGTTGCCAGTTTCAGTTTTAACATACATATTTATGGCGGGAATTGGTTATGTAATAGATCATTATGAAAGAAACTTTTTTAGGTGGCAGCACAAAAAGTGTTAGGTTTAACTCATGGTACAATAACTACAAGGTAAGGCCGTACGCAGCACATGCGCAATAGCGAGCTGAGTTGTGACGTTGCAAATAAACTTTACACAGAATTCGAACCAATACATGTAAATAAAAATAATACATACGTACAAAATGCACCAAAATGAGTGATATGAAGTATTTAAAATTTTAGCCGCAGATGAATTCTGAACAAAAATTGTGATATCATATCACAAATTTTTATCACAGTGCGGCAATGAATTAACACGCAAGTTAAGGTCGTTTGCAATGATATTAAAAGAATATTTCGAATTAGGATGTCAAATATATTTATAATATAAATATATTTGTTTAAAAACGATGTAATATTATACTTATTTGAACTCGGCCTGGGACTATTCGCTAAAATTCGTAATCGAATATTCGATTTGTGTATACATCGCTAGCACAAGACGTCATTATTCATTTTAATTCATTTTTACTAGCTCAAATCTCACTTCGGTATCCATATTCTGTATGCAATATTGGTACCAAAGACACGTTTTAGGTTATCTTTAGCTGTCAAGTGTCAACCGTGCTAACGATGTATTATTAGAATTCTATTTATTCGAATTATACAAAAATTTTGAATATCCGAATATTATTATTCGCACAAATCATACATACTGAGGGTATTCACTATCTGTCGTAAACTTCGTATTTCATATCTCTATACATTGCGCCATTATTCATTTTTATATGCACCACTCTAACCACTTTCTTCCATTCCTAGGAACATGTTGTCCTTGTGGATAGATCCTTAATGATTTTTTATACTGGTTTTTCTTTCGAATTTCATAAAAATTTGCTGTTTAAAAACTAATGTCACTTTTTTTTTCATTGTTAGTGTACTTGCACTTACTTGTAAATGTAATACCAGTTTGAAACAAGGCTGGGCGCTCTTCTTTCACATTTCACGATATTTCAAGACCAATAACATTTTAAATGTTAGAGTTAGCTTACTGGAACCTGTAGCGTTAAGCTTTTGGGCTTATGCTCTTTCCAAATTACACAATAACATTTCTATAGCTCTTACCGTTCTCGAGATATCGTCAAAATGTGAAAGTAGCCCGCCCAGCCTTGGTTTTAAATATACAAATTTTAAAATTTTAGTTGCTCGAATACTTTACTTTTAAGACTTTTTGTTCAATAGAATATTTATTAATTTAAAAATTTGAAAACCAGAATTATGTAAATCATATTCGGCTAGACATGGCAATAGAGGAAACAACTACTATAGAAGTTCACATATAACAGTGGAATCGGTTCAATGTCCCGGAACGACCAATTTTTCTGTTACAATCGACACAAACAATCTAGTACAATAAATATTTTACGTAAAATTGAAATTGTTGTCGGCCATACTGTTCGCGTCACCGCCGCGAAAGGAAAAACGCGAATGTCTCTGCCGATCAAACAAAAACCACTCAAGGAATATAAATAATTGTATATTAATTAATTGATAAAGTGATTATTATGTTTATATTAAAAAGGAATAATTGACTAAAGTGCAGATAATTAGAGATTTTCGTGTATAAAATGCGAAATAAACGATTTCAGTGTGATCTAATCTAAAACTTTTTGCTCTGCCATAAATAACCTCGTTAAATTTTCTCTTTTCTAGACCGTGTATGTATATGAGTGTGTGTGTATATACGTTAAATGTATCGGTGTATCATCAAATAAAGTGTATCTTCGTATATGCATGATTGAATATGTAGTAGTGGAGCGGCGGCGTTGTGTCGTCGTCATATCGTTTATTTTAGTTTTAATTCAAGCAAATGAAATATAAAATTTATATCCGAGATATGAATGAAGAAGAGGAATCATAATCGAAGTCTTGTTGAAAAGTGAATAATGGAATTCTTCAAAAATATTGTTCTGACATCAGCCAATAGTTTGGCTGCTAAATTTGGTTAAATTTGCAATCGACAGACAAAAAAGTTCGGGTGTTGGTTCTGGTTTTTTTTTTTTTTAATTTTGTATAGGCTCTTCTTTGCAGGCAGCAGCAACTTTCGATTCAGAATCTGGTTCGCTGTGTTGTCCGCATGTGTCTGTGTTTAATTTATAGGTGTATGTGTTTATATATTTTATAATTTTGTGAGTATTCGGCTACGGGCACTCAATTTTACGTAAAACAACACCGAAAATCATCTTTATAAATTTTGATTGATTTTAATATTAACAAAAAAAAAAAAGAAAAAATGTTGCTCATAGTTTAACTATTTTACTGTGCAAATAATATTCAATTTAATAATGAAGCATTTAATAGAAGTTTTGTATTTTATTTTAAACTAGAATTAGTCGCTGGGTGTTGGCGTTTATTCGCTTATTACCAACAACAAAAGCAGACTCCTCTCGCGTTGTTAAAATCGACGAAGCGAGCCTGTGTGTATTTTGTTTGTGCTTAAAATGGCGCAACAACAGACTGAAAGCATAAATGATATTGCAAATAATGAAAATACTTTGTTAAATGACGCCGCGGGTAAAAACTTACAACAAAATGGTAGTAATATTGATTCAACGAATAATAAAAATGTGTCAAATAATGTTCGTAGTAATGCGATGGCAGCCGGTACAAGCAATATGAGTGAACAACAACAAAAAGTTAAATCGCCACCGGGCACAATTGCTGGTTCGAATGGTAATAGTGGTGGCCCTACGTCATTGCCGCAACCAATTAATGATGGATTACACATTGGTCCGTATGGTGAACCACCACGGCATCCAATGCCTCCGTCATCACACACACATCATCATTTAGGACATATGCCGCCTGAACATAAGCAAGCTGATGAACAATTGCAGCATATGTATGGTCCACCACAAGGACAGTCCTACGGGCGATACCATGACCCAAATATGCCACCAGCAGATATGTATGGACGATATCATCCCGGTGGTAAACCAACGTCAATGGTCCCTCCAAATAGACCACCACAACGCTATATGCCTGGTCCCGGTCCTGGGCCAGGACCCGGTTCAGGTCTAGGTCCTGGTCCTGGTCCTCAACAACAACCTCTTCCACCAATTGGACAAACCCCAACATTAAATTCTCTTTTACAATCGCATCCACCACCACCTCCTCCACCACCACCACAACAATCGCATCATCATCGATATCCAAATAGTTATGAACAACAACAGCAACAAACACAACAAATGCCACAACAGCAGCAAGCGCCTCAGCAACAATCGCAGCAGCCTCCACCGCCACAACAACAAATGCCGCAACAGCAGCAACAACAACCGCCACAACAACAGTCGCAGCAGCCTCCGTACGGTCCTCAACAAGGTTGGGCACCTCCACCACAGAGGCCTTATAGTCCACAGCTTGGTCAACCTTCTTATCGGAATCCACCACCACCGACGGTATGTACCCAAATATGATATTTGAAATAGTTTTTCGTTATAAAAAATAAAAAATACGATTGATTCATTGCAAAAATTTCATATGTTACTTGTATTTTCAATCAATATATTTCATTTCATTGTTTAATCTTTATAATTTTTGTCGCCTCTGAAAGTTAAATTCGTTTAAATTTGCAAACAATAAAATCTGCGTTTTTGTTCAAATTTCTATTCATATTTGTATTTTGTGCATTATGAAACTTTTAAAACTGTTAAATATGCCAACTGACCACCAAAAATAAATATTTTTTGCAATTTAGAATTTCGAAAAAATTTGATTGGTTGTGTAATAAACAGATAAAACTTATAGACAAAAATCATTAACAAATTTAAAGAACTAAGATATTCTTATGCATATTCATATTCTGTGATTGGTACTTAATTGAATTATAGAAAAACATTTTTTTTTTTTTTTAATTCAAAACAATATTCTTCTCGATACATAATTTTCTTACACATAAAAAAAAAATAAAAATGTAATAATAATATATAATCATAATGATAACAGCAAAAAGGAGAAAAAATGGCAAATCTATTTCAATATGAGCTTTAAATTATACATTTAATAAGTAATCGATTAATATGAATATCAAACTTCCTTAATTATCACGATATAAATTCATTAGGTACGCAAAAATAGTGAAATTGCGTTTTATGCGAATTATGGCAAAATATGCATTTAAATGTCTTTTAGTGTTCTTATCAACGCTAATTATCTACAGCTTACTCACCCTAGTGACATAACCAACCAGCGAAAATAGTGGAAAACCATACAATCCGTACTAAAAATGATTATGGATTCTTGTTTTAGTACCTATGGATTCACTATATTTTTAGTATGCATTTTTAGTATTATAATGTTCTGGTCTTAGTATAGTTTCATGGTCTTCCGTACTGAATCCATACTAAATCCATACTAAATCCATACTATTTTTAACATGCATTGAAATGAGTATGGTTTTTTTTTTGTATACATTGATACTATTTTCGTTGGTATGGTTTTTGAATGGATTTTGTAAATATTATCAGTAGGGCTCTATTAGTTTTTCAATTTGATAGTTTTGTGACATTTTATATACGAATACAAATTACTTTATAGATAATATATGTATCATTGATTGGTACAATTGGACGAAGTCTGTCTGCAACATAATTACTCTCTAGAGAAAAACATTTTGAGTAAATTTCTTTAAAACGTTTCTGTGAAAATGGATAAATTGATTTTTATTTACATAAAAACAAAAAATTTTTTTTTTTAGCTATTTTGAACTTTTAAATTGGAAATAGAACAAACTCAGAGCTAATACCTACGTACTGAGACTTCGGAATGAATTTTACCAAAATATTTAGTCTTCCTCTCACAAAACATAAATAAATAGATTGGTCTGTGTAGTCTACAATTCAAATATAATTTCTTACAAATACAGTGAATCCTAGTCCCGTACCTATATATCCCATTGCATTAACACATAAATCGATTGCTATGAAATTCGTCAAAATTAGTGAGATATTTCACTGCAGTATTTTTAAAAATTTTAAGATGATATAAACCAGAAATGAAGCACAACAATAATTTAATTTGTGCATTCAAAAAATATTCATCATTATTTGAAAATCATTAAAATTAATTAATTCAATCACTTAATTATAACCTACCTACCTATCTTAACGATAATTACATAAATTTAAAATCTAGAGTAGAAGAAAATTTATTACTTTTAAGAAAATAAAAATAGAAGAAAAAAAGTTGAACATTGAAGACATTCTTAATGAGTAGGTACATAATCTAATTAACATTTTGCTAATGAGAAATTATCAGAAATTACATAATATATCGAATAGATGTATGATATTTTCGTACATAATCATAGCTATTGTCTATTATGCAGATTGTGGGTAATCGGTTAATATAATATAAATGTGTATACGTACATATAGACATATACTTATCATATTATCGATCACAATATAACCGCCAATACATATAAAGTATATATCATCAACCTTTTAAGAGGCAGACTAAACCAGCAATAATATACATATGGGTTACTGCTGTTTCTGACCTAACTCAATAGTAATGTGAAATTGTATCTTTAGTGGCCAAATATATATATATTATGTATAATATACGGTGGTTACTTATTTATATATATATATTATATATTATATATTATATATTATATGTATATATAGGTATCTCGGTATCTGTTTATATTATATAACACAGAGGGATACAAAATTTTACAAGAAAAATGCAAAACCAACATCAGATTTTCGCTCATAAACAATAAAAGCAGATCAAATAAGTCACGGTTTTCTTTCTCAAATTATTTTTTATTTTTTTTTTTATCATTTTTACAGTAAGTTCAACTGATATCTGTATTTATGAATAACATTTGGTAATTATTTTTAATGTGATTAATTTATATAAATAAGAGTAGAAAAGAGTTGTAGACTAAATCTTATGTATATTTTTTATGTACATTTTTTCGCATTATCATATTTATTATTTTTATTTATTTTTTTGCATTCTTGTGATGCAATCTTTTTTCAATAGATTACATTTCGCTTTTTTAATACGAATTAAGTAGGTACCCAATATACCTATAGGTAGTCATTTAGTGACCAAAAATATTGTATGCAATAATTTAATTGCTTCATTCATAAATTTATAATGTAAATGTTTGAGCAGGTACTTTTAAAATAAACTTGACATGTAAACGAGGCACTGTGCAAACCTATTTAACTAATGGACGATAATTTTTTTTTATTATTAATGAAAAACCTTTTTTATTTATTTTTTTTTTTTTTTTTTATAGTAGAACCGTTACACCTTTTGTTGATTTCATAGTTCATATTTTTATTTTTTATTTTTTTTTTTCGAAATTTTATTTAATTTTTGATTAGTTTTGTTTTTTTGTCAGCCTTTTGATAACTGTAGCAATAGGTACTTTAAATAAACATAGAATTTTCTTCAAACTTTCAAATCAGATCATTTTCATTTTAAAAGATTTAATTTGTATAGAAATTACTGTGCCCATGGATATAATATGATAGTAATGTTAATACTGATCATAGTAGTTGATCCATTCACATATCCATCTAATTTATACAAAACATATAACCACAATAAATGTATACGTGATAAATACAAAGTGAAGTTGGTGTCATTCATCAAAATGAACAAAATCTAGAAAAGGAAAACTCACATACAAAATACGAAACCTTAACCGGTTTTTCAAATGTCAAATTACTAGAATCTGGTCTGAGTATTAAATATTCCTATAATTTATTATTATAACGTAAATAACAAGAAAGCGTACAAAACATAAAACCATCCGTCTATAAAGAAAATCCATATTTTTGTTATATATATATTTATATATAGGTACTTATACGATTTTGTAGGTTGTGGAACGCTGATATACATAAATTTAATGTTATGTTTATTATATATGTGAAGAACACCAGCCACGTCCAGTGTAGACACATTCCTGTTGAAAAATATTTTCTTCAATGAGGAAGCGAAGTAGAAAAATTTCAATATCTTGAAAGCATGTATTGTGTTTGGTGTTGTACCTATGCGCTATATTGCATTGAATCAAATAATTAAAGTTGTGATATAAGTAATAAATTATTCATTATCTAAAAAAAAAATATAGTAATAATACCTAATATTCATTTGTACTGTTGCGATTTTATCAATACTAAAAATTTTACTTATAATAATTGTCGATGTATTCTTGTTTATGTTTTCACTTTTCACAAAACAGCGGTTTTCTGGCCATAATATAGATATATATATTTTTTTGCATTCATGGTATTTTCATTCCTCAATATTCATTATTCAAGAACGATAGCGGCTCTAAAAAGAAAATATTTTCTCATCTTTTGATTAAATTCAACGTCGTTATACAGGAATCGGCCCACTTCGCTTAAGCATTCTGCATGTTTTTTTTACCATTTTTTTTTTGGTTGTTTTCCGAACAAATCTATATAAGGGTAGTTCACATCTGAGTATATAAATAAAGTATACAAGGAAAATTCATTTAGTATAACTCCGCCCTATTATGAATTTTCCTCGTATGCTATTGGTTGAAAATAATCGATTGAAACATGTGCGTGGTGTGGTGCGACGGCAACGGCGGCAGGGTAATAAGTTTTCACATGGAATGAGATGATGATGGCAGAAGCATAGGATAGCTTATACCAAAAGTTCACTGTGTGTTACAGCAATTACCATTATTATTCACTATAAGTATAGGATAACATACATCATGCCATCATATATTTATATACCAGATAGGATATGACATAATATTATACAGGACAGCTGGTATGGTCGACGCGGCGGCCATGATTGTATGGAGCGCCTCTCTAAATTCCAAACATAATATAGATTAGACAAGAGCTTTACTTAGTTGCTGCTGTCGTTGTTTTTGTATGATGATGGTTTTTGCTGTAACTTGTGAGGTTTACTCGTACTTTGCTTGTTTGTTGTAATATAGAAAACAATATATATATATATATATTATATATATATAAGAAAAAGAAGAGAAATATTTTATTATGTTGACGGTATGCATGTTTTTATTATATTGATTTAGATAGAACCATATAACCATTATTTAGAGTTTGTAGACATAATGTGCTCACAATTTTTGTGTACACTATTCGCAAAATTTCAAATGATTCTCAATCTCAATATATCTACTTATAAAATTTTCTGTTGACGCTTACAAATGCAATATATATAAAGGTTACTGAATTTAAGGAAAATTTGAAAATTGAAATACAATTTCTTCATGGCTGTTTTTATTTATTACATTTGAGGTCAGATGGAAACTATTGAAAGGGACAGAGAGAAGGGAAATAGTAAACAAGTTTTAAAATTTGTAAATAATGAAAACTACATTGCTGTAAGTCTGTTAGGTTGACAAATAACAAATTTTTATTTATGGTTATAAAAAATATTTTTATTTTATTTTGATTTAAAACAGTTCAAGTAAGCCTTTATTAAATTATGTACTTTACTTGCAATTCGAATTTCTTATAAAACTTAATGTGCTTAAGGCTTAAGGTCTTCAGGTCTCGCAAACTATAATTTTCTACGACATTATACAAGAAAGAATAAAAACAGACCACTCTCTGAAGTAATGAAAATTAAAGCAAATATGTAAATGCGGTTTATTTTCATTTGAAAATTAATTTCGAATCATTCATAGAATTTAATATACAATTCTAGATAGCAAATGTGTAGGTAAATAAGACATAAATTATTCACGATAAAAATTCATTCAGCTTTCTGAAATAAAAAAAAAAAAAAACTCTAAACACGGAAATGATTTTCCGACCTGTTGATTTTGCAATGTTATATTAAAACTAGAATATAATTTTATTTCTTTTTCTTTTTTTTCAATTTAATTTCAGTCGAATACCTCACGGGTTCAATCTCCGTATCCGCCTATTGGACAAACACCTGGCCCTTATCCACCACAACCATGTGGACCAGCACAATCTCCACAAATTCCCTCTGGTGGTGCTCAATATCCGCCTTATCCGCAAAGATATTCGACGCCGCCCGGTGGAGCAGGTGGTCCTAACCATCGCCCACCATATCCAGCATCACATCAAGTAAGTATTTACGTATAATTTATAATAATAAATATATTATAATAATTAGGAATCACTCATAAAAAATGTCAAGCATTAAAAAAAAATAGAAAAGGGTTGTCAATAATTCTGAATAATTATGAAAGGGTAAGAAAATTAATATGCTCTATTGATGCTATCGAGTATATATGGCATTAAATGGTTGCTGCAATTAAAACAAAAAAAGATGGGTTGCATTATAACATCAAAAATCATTTTATTTTTATCTATTTTACATGAAAGAATTCATCTCAAATGCAATTTTTTGATCTACCATTGTATCAATCGGAAGAAAATGTACGTTCGCTCTTAATTTATTCGAAAATAGAAATAATTTATTTTTCCCTATTCATGATAATATGTACTTATCTATTGTTCAAGTGCTTTTTCCAAATATTAATATTTATTAATTATTTTCGCAGTACTCAGAGCAGTCACGATCATGGCCACCAGGTGGATTATCACAAGCTGCAACTCCAACAGGACATGCCCATTCTCATCCGCATCAGCATCCACCATCCCCACAACATCATGGACCACCACAAAGTCCAGTGCATGCTCCGAGTCCGTCCCCGCAGCCACCACAGCCAGCCCAGTCACCTCATCAGGTAAATAATCATTTTAAATATTATATAACTAGCCGAAAACTCTGGAAAATATGCGTTTACACATCATTCATTTAAAATAGAAATAGTCCACTATTATGCTGTGATTAAAACTTGTATATGCTTGAAGATGAGTATCATTATATTTGGCTACACAATTGACTACATATTCATCAAAAAAAAAAAAAAAACTTTAAATCTTAACTTGCAAAAATGCATTGTTAAAAATCTTAATTAAAATATCATAAATTTAATTTAATGATGAAAATGCAAAATACTAGATAAATAAATAATAATAATAAAAAAAAAAACGTACAAAGAAAATGAAATAGAATCGTACAATACAAATATCCTTAACATGTAAAACTAATAAATGTTCACCCAGAGAGCATAGGTGAAATTACATATAAAAGATATATTTTTGGTACATAATAATAATATGTATGTGTGGTGTTGTATCAAAAGGTCAACAACATTTCACACTATAGGTACGCAATGTAAAATACAACAAAATAGAAGAGACAAATCACTCATACCATTGATATAACACTTATAAAAGTACCTACTTATTAAGTAGGGTGGTTGGTTGGTTGGTTGGTTGTTTGTTTTTTTTTTTTTTTTTGGTGCAGTGGAATTTTTCAGTTGGTCGTGTAAAACCAGCTGATTCGGTTGCATACTCTTAATATATAATATATTGTGTGTATAGCTTGTAGCAACATCGCTATATCGCGCGCGGGTAGAATTCTATACATATTTATTATATATAAAATAAGGTATATTAGGTATTTACTTGATGATAACATAGTCTTTCACCTATATATTAGCATAATATACACTTGACTCTCGTTCCTACCATTTCGTATAACTGATGGTTGATATATTTAATGTATATAATACAATATATAATATAAGTAAGTACATCATAAGTTATTCATGCATATTATTAGGTTGTTATGTACATAAAATAAGTATATGGAACATGTTTTATTCCTTGGAAAATAAGTTGTATCAACACGCGTGCTTATGTTATGTGTACGTTGTATTTTCGTTTTATTCGGTTTCGTTGATATTGTGTGGAAAATATTGCACTTTCTAAAAACAGAAAAAGAAAAAGAACATTTATTGATTATCGGATTTAAAATGAATTATAAAACAAATAATGCTATTTGCATATTCTTCTTAATCTTAACCGCACAGAAAACATATAGAATCTTTCATTGAATTGAAAATCCATGTTATTATTTCTCTTTAAAGAGCACAAATTTTATCATCAAATCAAATGTTTACTATTTACAGCAGTATCCTCAAAATCGACCTAGCCAAGCATCAACGCCAAATACAAACAACAACGATGCAGATATTGGGGTATGTTATTTTATTTTAAAATCTTATGTCAGTGACAGTCATTGCATAATTTCCCATATATTCAGTTCAGTTTAGATGCTGTAATCGATAAAAAAAAAAAAAAAAAAAAATGAATAAACTACAAATAAGTATATTGTGGCACGTGATATTTATATTTTTACAAATCTATTTTGTATACAACTTCAATTAAACAATATGTTCACGTCCAGTGCTCAAAATAAATTGTTTCTTGCGGTATTCCATTCAACTCTTTATTTGCATTTTTATTCTAGAATTCGTTATAAATAATAAACTGAATATATATTTGAATATGACCTATTTGCAATCAGTCGTACATACACAATCAGCATTGTTGATCCATATTCTAATGAGATCTAAATAGTTTTTGTTTTGTTTCTTTATACATTTACAGTACAGGGATACAAACGAATTGTATGATAAAACGTTATAGCATCACATAATTACATTTGACGAGCCTAAATGTAGGGTATATATGAAACAAAATAAAAAATAAATAATAATAAACAACATTCACATCATCAATGAAATGCTATTTAGTAAAAACACGTGTTTTTTATGATCTTATAATATTATTACGTAGTGTGAGATATTATTGTATACAAAATAATGTTATAGCCTATATACGATATATATATATATATAATTATATATATATATTTATATGATACCTATACATTTAATATTATTATTATAGACTGAAGAATAAATGTTAAATAATGTATTATGTGTTCATAAATAAAACTTCCAACATTATAAAATATTCTATAAGTAATATAATGTGAATGAATTTTTTGATGAATGTAATCATATATATATATATATTATACATATACACAATGTGTAGGTATGTTATATGTATAACCAACTACCAGTTATGCCTACCTACCTAATTTATTATCAGTATAAGAATGGTAGATTGTGGTTTTCTACATATCAATGACTCATATGAAACTTATACACGAGATATGGGATTTTTCTTTTCTTTTTTTTTTTTATTTTCTTTAATTAGTGATTACATACGTTATAATAATTGTCAATTCAGAAATCTATAATGAGATTTGGCATTTTATTGGGGATATGAAGAAATCTCTGTGTAATTAAAATTTATGCGAAATGGTCTTAACAAAATATGTGTTTTAGTTTTTGTTTAATATTGTTTTTATATCTACTGGAGCTTATGTAAATGTTGGTAGAAATAGAAATGAAAGTCTTAAATTATTGTTTTTTTTTTCTTCCTATAATTATATTAGTATATAATATTAATACCAATGCGCAAAACAAGAATTAAAAAAAAAGATTTACCACAAAATATGATTTATTATTGATAATTAAACCAAAGGCAAAAAGAACAAAACGTTCACTTTTATTTTGGGTAAACCACAATTTTATAATTTCTGTCATTTCCTGTTGAAACAATAAAATAAGGACGATGAATGTTAACGATTTTTGAAAGTTAGGTTCGTGCACAAAGAGAAAAAAAAAACAGAAAGAAAGAATGGAATTTACCGTTAAAATGTTATGAATAATACAATCTTTTGCTTAAGTAGGAACTTATTCAAAAACTTGGTCTAGATAAAATGAATGACATAAAAACATGTAGTAAATTCTATCCGCATATAGTAAACATGAATAGTGGGTGAGATGTTCGCGCAAATTCAGTATCCATAATTGCATAAAGGAAAAAAAATAAATAAAAACAAATAAATAAACTTGCATCCAACCACAACAAACATGTTTTATAAATAAAACAAAAGGAAGAAAAAAAACACAAGAATAACTGAAAATAAAAACATGAAAACGCAATAAAATAAAAAAATAAAAAAAAACTGTGGAATAGCACCTTGCTTAAATAGTTGCTGAATACTTTTTCTAGGATGAAATGCATATACATTTTGTATATTAGTTACAATGTGTGTAGACAGATGATGTGTATTTTCTATGAAAATATAGGTGATACAAATATAGTAGTAGTATAACAAAAATACTTTTACTCGTTTGATATTGTACGTAAAATACTATAATGTAACTTTCTATACCTATTTCGTAAACTGTATGTGTCCCATATAATAGTTATTTGTTATATAACTCAAACAAATGGATGTGTGTGAGATTTATTTTATATATTATAATATATGAAGTCATCATACAAGCTGATTTTAGTTTGAGTCGTCAAACATACAGTGCACTGAATAAATTAGGAAGGCAATTTTGCAGTCACAGTATAAGCTCTCAAATGCAATAATATGCGTTGGCATTGAATTTTTGTATTCTAATCTATAAATATATTATTATATGCTATAATACAAATATCTGATATGTCAGTAGATAGAGACGTAGTTTTCATATCCATTTATGAAAGTCTATTGCTCTTTATTTCGTTATATACAAATAGTAAATGTGAAATATCGGATGATATGGTATTGAATATTTCAAACTTGGTTATTGGATTTATCGAAAACAGATTATGCCAAAGAAAAAAGACTATTGAATTTATTAAAGTTTTGTTGGATCGCTTAAGAAAAGTTCTTATGGTTCAATTTTTGAACTTTCAACTTTTTCATGATATATGTGCCATTAAATATAAGTCAAATTTCTCTTCACTGTTTTTATACTTTTAAGACAATGAACAAAAAAAAACTTAATCTTAGATCATCTACAGAAATTATTTAAATTCTTGACTTTGTATAATTTGCAATCGTCATATGATATCTACCCGAACGAAAGGTACAGTATCGGTGTTACCTTTGCGAAAAAATTTACAATATTTGGTAATATCCGGCGTCTCTGCTATTTAGTGTACTTGTACTAAAGGCATTATAATAATTATTGGTCTTTGTTTTGTTTATAATTTAGTTACGTTACCCGACGAACTACATCATATACAAATATATATATATATATACTATTTTGTTATACCCAACTGCTTTTAATAGCTATTTTCTATGCGAGTTTACACTCACAACACTATTCCATATCCATTATGTTTTAATTTAATTGGTCGCATAATATTATACTACTAACTCTTGTTGTGTGCTTCTGTTTACACAATTTATATTTTCACGAAGACCTTGACAATGACCTATTTTATAAGTTTGCTTTCAATAGAAGAAAATATAATAATAATTGTACCTGATGTGTGTTATATATTACATATTATCTATATTTATTTTCTACATAGAAAATATATACAAGTGAGTACATAGACTCTTGATATATATATATATATTTATATAAAATAATGTATATCTACTATTTATAATGCATATCTTATACATACCAGCCACAACACATTTTAGATACTTGCCTACCTATAAAATGGGTACCGTGGCACAACATATATGTCGTAAAAATGAATTGAAATGTTGAATCGTATGTGGCTTATATTTGATTACAAATTCTTTATATATTCGTTTATTTGCATCAAATAAAGGATTGCGATTGAAACATGCTTTTTTCCGTATTTTATATTTAGATTTTATTGGAAATTAATAAGTTACTTTTATAAAGAGATATTAGTGTTGTGTGTTTAAGGACAGCATCATTTTATGTAACATACAATGAATCAAATGTCCAGTCAACTATGTGTAAGCAGGTTTATTTTAACATATTAAACGTTTTGCACCATATCCAAAAATATTGTACTGTTTTTGTTTAAAATTTGAGACCTCAAGTAGACGTAAGTAGAACTAGATAGATATAGGTCTACATTGATATTTCAGGTCAATATTTTACACAATTTTACACATACAATAAAATTTTACGTAACCGATAACAACAGAAAGAAAAAGGTATCATGCTTTGCTTATTTCATAAGCCAATAGAAGGCGAACATAGACCTGTTTATTCTTTACTTATGTTCTACTAAATGACGAGTTTGTTTAGTTTGTTTAACCCATAAAAGACATATTGAAAATATGATACTTTATTGTGATTATTCTACACAGCTTGGCATAAATAGCCAATTTTCATATGATAATTTTCTTTTTTTTATTCGTAGTTTTCTACTTTACTTTGAATTTATTGCTCAGCATTTGTTACAATTTTCTAAATGATTGCATAAAGTTATTTTGGTTCAAGGTCATATTTAAAATCAATATTTTCAAATGTTTTGCTATCGCTTTTTTTTTTTTTTTCAAAGAGTTCAAAGTTTGTTAGTGATGTGTAAAAAAACAGTTGGAAAATATTTTTTTTTTATCTACACAAACAAACAAAGAAAAAAAAAACATGGAAAAAATAAACAATAAATAACAAAGAAATTACGTCTCCAACGGAGCGCAGCGCCCTAAATATGACAGGTTGTTTTTTTTATCCCTTTTTAAATTTATAATTATTTATAATTATTTATGGGGTTATGGATTTACTTCATTTATAATTGAAAAAAAAAAAAAAAAAATTTTGTTAAAACCAGTTATTAAATTAATTGTTTAAGCACAAATTATATACAGACATAATAGAGATGCAAGTAGCTAGGACCTTAAATGTATTCATTTCATTTATTATCTATTATATTATTTAGGGCTTTTATGGTTTGGCAGGAATTACAGGGGCGTTGACTTTTACTTTTCTATATTGTTGATATTTAGGTATAAAAAAAAAAATTAAATTTGTTTTAATTTGGTCTTTTTTTTTACTAATAGAGTTCTCAAAAACTGAATAATTACTTAATTTTCAATAAATAAGGGAAAAGAAATCAGAACAGATATTTAACGATGTTATTGAACATAATACCTTGTTGTTACTCATAAATTTGTTAAATAAGTTCGTTGCTCAGCTCTCAATAAATTTTTACGAATTACACTTGGTTTGAAACCAAGTACATATTACAGAAAAATAGCGAGTATTTGAAATAAGAAACTTGTTATTCTCGTCGATTGTTTTTATTAGTAATGAGCTGCTCACGTTATGGTTTGTGTTACTTAATCCAATTTCTATGGGTTGTTTACCTACACAAGTACAGAACGATACTTATGACTCGTCGAACACTGACAGAAAACACTAATATCACATACATTTCAACCACCAAACTGAAAACTGAGCAAATAAATTTGAATACAATAAGAATTGCTGCAATTTTGTTTACATATTCGCTTTAATTTAATAAAAAAAAAGTTACGCTAATTATCACCGTGCCAACCGTAACCATATTTAGATATTTGGATATATATTCAATAATCATTGAAACATTTATTACAGAATGTCTCTAGGATTATAAATTGAAATTTATTATCATTTAATTAATGATACCTACAGAGTTAAATACCCGTATTAACGATTTTAATTATTATAAAATTATATCATATTTAATCGTGACCCACCTCAATAAAAAATAAAAAATAAAAAGAAAAAAGAAAAAAAAACGTAAAAACAATACCAACATTTTAATTAAGAGCATTTTTTTTTCTTTTGTACTTCAACTATATTTACACTAAATTATGGAAATGAAATAGGCCATTCATTCAACAAAACCATCATCACATTATTATTTTCAATTTTCTTTGTTTTTTAATCCGTCGTCAATAGAATTGAATGTTTGATTTGATGTGTCTGTATTTGTGTGAAACTGTGGGTGTCTGTCTACTAGGTATCTAAGTGTTTATGCATTAAATGATTGGGTTCAATGGTTATGTTTATTTATTTTTATTTTATTTTATTTTTTTCTTTACCGTTTTTCTGTTTATATTTTTTAATGTTTTTGTAAATTCACTCACATAATAATAAATTCACTTTGAACTTGAACGAATTCCAACTAAACACATATACTAAAATAGGATGACCTTAAAAAAAAAAAAAATTGATAAAAATCCAAAACAGCTGATGTCAACGACAACAACAATACATACATTCATACATATATTATATATATATATAGATATGTATATAAAAAATGTAATCTTTTTATTCTTTTTCATTGTTTTCTTGTCTCTGCAGTTTTGTTTGTTATTTTTTTTTACCGGCAAATTTTTTTTTTTGTATTATTTATTTATTGTTTTTTTTTTTTTTAATTTTTAATTTTCTTTGACCGTCATTTAGATGAGTATTCATGCATTCTATACTCATATCATTGTTTCAGATTTTTATGTTTTTCAATTTTATTCATTTGGGTTTCACTTTACTTTACTGTTAATCAGAGATAAAGAAATTATTAATAGAATTCGTTTAAAAAGAAGCATCAAAAACTTTTTATCACTAATTTAACGATTTTTTCTTCTTGGAAAATCTGTCTTCATAGAACGTCGTTACTGTTTGGGGGATGGGGGCGCGAACGGGGGCGGGGGCCTTTGTTTTGTAGATCTAGATATAGTATGATAAAACCATTGCAACTGTATGACGTCATTGAATCTCTCTGAATTGATATTAATTTTTTGACAAAGAATTTATTCAGACTCTGTAAATCGTCTAAAACTATACTTAAATTTTATGGAATTCAATCAAATTAATATACATAGTAATTCATGCTAAAATGACCTCTGATTTATTTATGTTTTGTAACAAAATTCTTGACACAATTTGAATAAAATCACATTCATATACGACAAAAGAGTTAAAAGCACAAGAATGCATAATAAAACTTAATGATAAGAAAGCAATTTTACTGTATGTGTTTTATTTATTTAATTATTTTACTGAATTATGTTAAACAGTTCAATTTACTAGAAATGATACGATGTGTATTATGTTTTTAAGATTTAATTGGTTTCTAAATCTACTATAATTATCGTGTACATAACTAAAACCGAATAATGTTATTTTTCTCAATATATTAAATGGTTTTTAAAGAAATTTCAAAATGTTTAACGAATTTAGTTTGTAAAAAATACTATTTTATTTCTAAATAAATTCTATTAAGAAGATACTCTTCAATACCTTGCTTTACTTACTGAGACATTTTGTAATAGACTTTTGATATTATTTTATTTCATATAAAAATGTTATTGAGTTACAAGAATTATAACCAATCTAAATGTTAGATTATGTCAATTCTCATCATAATTCTTATTCATGTAAAAAAAAATCTCGTTTGCTATTTGAATAAAAATGGTAATTGCACTACTTAGAATTTGTCAAATAAAATGAAAAGAATGTAACTGACTGCAAAACGTAGGTAAAACTATTTTTTCAAAAATCACATAAATTTTATGTCACTTCACTTATAAAATTCACGACTACAAAATAAAACCATAAATTTATGATTTTACTTTTATTTTTTTTTTTTTTTAAGTAATAATCATTTTTATGTGAGACAGCCAAGTATGATTCCGAATGGCATTAAACATTAAACTATTAAAGATTTATTTATTTCATTGAAAATGTAATAAACGTGTACTACAATTCTTCTGTTTGTATTACTCTGTAGTGAACAGCCTCGTTATAACAATTAAGTATTAAAAAAAGTAATAAAAATTGTTAGGTAATTGATATGTTTTTTTTCTTTTCTTTTTAATGATTTTTATTTCACATTAAGTGTTGTTTAGACAAATAAATACCTGTCTGGTCACAGACAAATTCGTACATTTAGAGAGTAAGCTTAGGATAATTTGACGTATAATTATTATAGCTGCAAAGGTAATAGAAATTCGCTATATTGACGCTTTCGGCTCATTTAGATTTCACTTAATTCATTAATTTATAGCTTAAACATGTTTTAGTAAAAACATTATTGGCTCATATTAAAGACTTTCGGTAATTTAAAATAAATCAAACTGTATAAATAAAAATTAATGAGCAATAAATACGTGCATATAAGCATTTTCCAAATAGCAATTAACTTAACCCTCATCCACCTCACCCTCACAATCCTTTTGAATTACAGAAATAATAATATATACATAGGTACGTACATAAATGACAAAGCAAATAACGAAAAAACAACTTAATAAAAATGTATCTCATATAAAATAACGATTTGCACAATATAATATAAGTACCTACAATTAAAATGAATTCATCATCAAACTTCTGTTAAAATAATAAAAGTAATTTTGCGTTTGTAGCTTTTGAAAAGTTTACAAAATGTAAGAAACAGGCTGCAGTCTGTTTTTATTATTTAAATGCATTTAATATAAACGCCTAGTAATTGTAAAAAAGCGAATAGTTTTTTTAAAAAAAAAAAATTCTTAATTTACAAACTCTTTTAAACGAAAATGTATAATAAAAACCTTTTTCCATAGCACTTTGGTTTGGTTTTTTTTATACATATTTTTTTATTTTATATTTTATATCTTTCCATTCGTTATTTTACTTTACCTACAAAGCAGCAGTGCTATTATTTTATTACTGTTGCAATAGCACAACGAAAATATCGGACGCACAGAAATATCGGCTTCCCGTACACCAATCTATTTGCGCCGTTCCCTTGTGCTCTTCAATGTACTGTAGATTTTGTGCTGTGTCGGTACATAATATTTATATATGTGCTTACATTTTAGTTGGCTGGTTGGTCGATCGGTACGGTAGGTAGGTTGAATAGAGGCTGTAATATAGGTTTGCGTTCGAAACGATTTTCAATGAGCGAAGCGATATATATACACAGCAACCAACCATACCTAC
>JAABKK020011117.1:4317-22310 GCA_011634745.2 Catotricha subobsoleta
GTGTTGTTGATTTTGATAGTTGAATTAAATAATTAATTTTATTTATTTATTTCTGCTCATGTCATAAGTTATTTAAGTCTCAAAAATAGATATAGACGATGAAAAAAATTAAGAAATTAAAATACATGATGAAAGCAAGCGGAATAAAAGATATAAGAGCCTAATGTGCGAAGAGTCTTAATTTTTTTCAACTTATATTAAATGCCTGCAACAATACCAAAGTTACCGCCTTTTGTCATTTAAAATTTAACCATGCGAATGGAATGATCTCAAGAATTGAGGCCCTTACGATATGATAATCTATTCTTCATTTCATAGTACATATTATTATTATATATGTATCGTAAATACTAAAATATATATTAGTTTCAACTGTATGTTGTATCATCAATAATAAGGAAGCACTAATTCCACTAAATTTCGAGTGATGCAACTAATTTAAAAAAAAAAACAATCATTCTGATTATGAATATCTTCCAGTACTTAAAATATCAATAATACATACTAAATTTGTTAGTTATTGAAACTACATGTGTCGTATCCATTTTACAAATACTTTCATCGACAAAAATGTCAAGCATTTCACAAATTCATGTTTTATTTCCTTTGCTGTTGCTGTTCTTTGTTTTTTTTGAAGCAATCCTAGAAATGTACATTTTGTATATTATCTACAAAAACAGTTATTCTCTATGCTAAATATTTTATAAAACTTTATTAAATTTTTAAATTTTTCTTTCAAAATGTTCATGGCAGGCAAAAATTCCAAAATTAGCTTGTGCTTGTAACTCAAATTTTATGTCCATGACAAATTTATGTTTCTATGGTATGCAGCAAATATCACAATGATGTGCTATATAAATGTTGCCCGACCAGTGTTCTGGTGTTCACATTGGGTTATATTGTAGGCAAAGTATATTAAAACCAACTCATTTTTCGACCTATTACATCAGTTTAATATTTTCAAGTAACCATTTTATGTATATAAAAGGTATTACTCAGCTATCTCAACTACATTACTAACGATTTATGACTTGTGACCATAGATGTGCACGCTTTTTTTCTGCGAGGGTGGGGGTGTTAAATTTTTATATAAACCGCGAAACAAAATCCGCGCTGTACGTAAATCGTATTTTGAAAAACTTGAAAAAGATACTATTTGAAGCCGCAACATAAATAAATCACGAGAAAAAAAAACATAAAAAGCACACTGTATACAAATCGAATCGTATTTTGGAAATCAAGGTACGGTAATTTTTTTTGAAACCGTGCGCATGTATACTTGTAACTATAATTAAATATAGAAATACTTGTAGAATTTGTGAGTGAATTGATATAAAGTATAATGGAGTTAAACAAAACATTTAAATGTTTTATACGAAAATTGTAAGTATTAGAATATTATAGTACACATCAATATTATATTCGGAGCACGTAAAAAGTCGTTTAGTCAAAGCAACTTTTCGTTGGCTTTTATTTCCATTTTGTCCACTGTCGTCTTATTCTTATTCGAAAAATTTCCATAGATAATATACATACTTTTTAAGATCCATTCAGATTATTACATAATTGAAGTATTAGAAGTATACTTATATTTAATTTAAATTAAATTTTATGTGAAACTAATTTCTGTTGTTAATGGACAACTTTGAACGAAACGTGGTAACTGTAAATAACGTTTTGATAGCAAACTGATAATTTTAATTATACATCTAATTTAATTGTTTGGAACGTTAAACCGCTGATCAACAATATAAATGGCGTATTTTGATCAAGATTTTTTACCTAGGTAAACCTGCGAGTTATTCGAATTTAGAAATTTACGCAGAAGTAATTAATTAACATAATATGTCATTATTAAACATGATGACGACAACGACAAATTTAATTCAGTTACCATTTGTCCTGCTTCACGCCAACTTTTAGCTATTTAAAGCTGTTATTAGCTAAAGCTGAAAATAGTAATCTACTATTAGTACAAGGATTATTATAGCCTATTTTAATATTTTGTGCTACTGTGAATGAACTTTTATCCTTCCGTTTCGTAACTTCTTCACTCCATAATATGTACTCACCACATAAATCAGGGTTGGCAATGTTTAAAACATGTTTAAAATTAATGTTATTTCATAATAAGATTACAATATTATTAAATAAATATAGACTATAGAGTCAGTCTACTGTAATGACCATTGTAACTATTATAGTTAGTAGATTTTTTTTAATCAAGTTCCAACATAACTATAATAAACTTGTTGAGAATGAAATATCCATGCATGCTATTACGGATTAGTGATAAAAATGCGATATAATCATCTGAAACTATGGTGATATTTTGTTACTAAAAACTTAATAATAATATAAATTTAATTTTAATTGGTGACCAGTAATTGGATTCATCACTAACAATTATCAAAATTTTAATAATGAAGATTAACTTATTCACTTTTGTTATACATTACATAATAAAGAATTTAAAAAAAAAAAAACTAATAAAACAATAAAAAAGTTTTTTATTGTGTTTAAAAGAAAAAAATTAATTTGCCATCCCTGACATAAATATAATATTCCAAACCAACAACAAATTGATATTCTAATTAAATATTGTGTAGTTTTTAGCTCAAGATGACAATATAAACAACTTTTCCAATGCTAATTTAAGAGAGAAAAAGAAAAAAGAAGAAATAAATATACTTACGTTACGACATATTGTTGTATGTCTTTGTTAATTAAATGTATACGTTTAAGTACTTAATATTATGTATTTATAAGCAAAAGTAACCAACGTTGTTGTCGCCCACTGAATTCTCTATGCTAAATGTCTGCATGGATATATGGAATTGAAGTTAACCATATCATATATATTGTACGGTGCAAAATGAAAAACTGACTAAAATTATTATATTAAATAAATAATGGTGGCGATGTTGAGAGGTACTTATCATCATCAAAATATATTCAAAATAATAATAATAATAATAATAATAATAAACCAAAAAACCAAAACCATTTTGTTTAATGTATAAGGCCTAATATATTAATATTCGCGAAAGTACAATAACGTCAACGTATATATAATCTACAATCTACATGCTAGATTATGGCTGTATGGTGATTAAAACAAACGTGACATTATTTTCGTGATATAAAGAGAATTTGGGGATATTTTTAAATAAAATATTTTATTTATGTGCATTACTTATTAATTATGAGACCATGGTGTCGCACTAAATTTTGTTCAGAAAATTATTGTCATATTTATTTTTTTAATATTTTAGATTAATTTTCTATGCGTGCGTGCTTATTTAATTAAATTCGATATATGTTTTTTTCGCTGCATGTGAATATAATGTTGTTTATTCTGATAATAAATAAAAATTGAAATTTTTGCCTGATTACTTTCTAATTGATTGATGATGATATATATATATATTTTTTAAATGATCATTCGCTATTTTGAATGGTTATGTTTATGCACAAAATAATTTTCTCTGTGCCAAAGTTAAAACATTAACAAACCACGATAAATACTGATTAAAAATTTGTTATCAATTTATTTTCATCATTGAACCGTACTGCGTATAATTAACAATCATCGCATTATATACCTATCGATAGCTTAACCTCCCTTCACATAATTGCAATTTTAAAAATAACTCTGCATTTTTTAAAATCAAGTGCTCTGATTGATTTATTTCAGTGACGTGGTACACAAACAAAATTACAGCAACTTTGAAAAAAATTATTTGAATTATGCACTTGCAACCATATCTTAAAAACTTGCAATTTAAAGTTGCAATCATGTCAAAAAGGTCTTAATGTCAATAGGGCCTAACCAATATAATCGATTTTAGAAACGAAAGGTCGTAACTACATTTTTTTTTTTATTAAAAATACAGAAAAACATTGAATTTTTATTTTATTTAATATTTTGTGTTTTAAGAAAATTTAAAAGAAAAATGAGTTACGACTTTTCGTTTCTAAAATCGATTGTTGGCTATAGGCCCTATTGACTTTAAGTCATTGCTATTATTAATTGTTTCAAAAAAATTATTCTAACAAACTTCTATTGCTGTACTTGACATTGCAGACAAAACTATATAGAAGAAGATTAGAGAACTAGTCAATATTCAGTATAAAAACTAGCATAAGCATATTGCATGAAATTAATTAATAAGCAGAGGCTATAAATCGTATCTCAAAGAAAGTTCGATTTTCTTGAATACACATATGTTTAAAACATCAATAACGTTACAAAAAATCATAAAACATCAAAATAAGAAATTCATGCCTCTGACTTCTATATATATACTTTCTAATTACTTATAGAAAAATTAAAAGAATAATTACGTAACTGATCTATATATTATTTTTTGAAAAATACCCTCGATAATATTTGGATGTAAAAAAGTTTTTTTTTTCAAGTTCTCCAAAGATTTGCATACAACGGTTTTTTGTATAAAACTATAAGTATCGTGTTTAACTTTTAATACATAATAACTACCTAGTATTTCTATTTTTAGGAAGACAGCTTTTTTTTCTCTTCAGATATTACCTGCCCTGTACTAAAATAATAGAAGTATTTATGTAATTTTTTGGATTTATATTTGGTGTCCAAAATAAAATATTATAAACTATTGAATTTATTCCATCAAATTTAATAAATCCAAATAAATCCAAATGATATAAATGAATAAATATTAATTATATGTCATCAGCTTCATATGATAACTTAAGTATGTTTAAAGAAATGACCTCTACTTACTTAATATTAAATAATAAATCAATTTACAAATTCGAGCTAGAAAACTTGTTGCTTATTTTGAATTTGGTATATAATGAATTTTGATTCGAACAACTACACTCACCGAATCATATTAAATATTTTAGTAGACACAATCAACTAAGTTTATACCTTACCTATTTGTAATATGACAGCAAATTTAGTAAATTCAACCCATCTACATCACCTTCATACAACTTGTACATTATAATTATACTTATTGAAGTGAAAAGCAAAGCAACATAACACAACAAGTAGTTACATTAATAATTTTCGTTACGATGATGAACTCGAGAAACTTGTTGTAGCTTGTATTTTATATTATACTAAATAAATATGAAAGTCTTATAGTTGGGTTGGGTTATACATATTATAATATGATAAGTAGTTAAGCTTTTATTTTATGCCCTCATATAATATACCTCCTACTTGCTATGTTGTACATAGACTGTAGACACAGACACAACTTAATATTTCAATGAAAATACATAATATTATTATTATGTTGTTATTTTATAGTTTTATACAGAGAAAATGATGATGAACTTAGACTTATACTCTGTATAACTGAACTGTCGCATCTATAGAAAGTTCTATGTAACTTAGTTCACTTGTGCATGCTTAAAATAGTTGCAAACTATGATGATGTCGTTTTAGAAAATAATTTTCATCACCCAGCTATTGTTTGAAATCTTTATGTCAAATTATAATGAAAGAAATATGGTATAACTAGACCTTGATGTAGTTAATCATCGCGGAGAACGAAAGAATATTATTCTTAACTAGTATACATTGTTATGTTTGAAAGTAATAAATTTTTAATGTGATTTTTAATTGGGCTTCATTTCTCTATTATTATTAATAATTTTTTTATTTAGTTTTTTTTTTTATTATTCTGTTTGTTTTTATGTTTTTATTGAAATATGTAATTTCTTATAGACATAGTTGAATACAAGGTAAGTAGTCTACAAACTCATCTAAACACATTTAATTAAAAAAAAAAGGACTGACAAAATAACGTACAATAAGAGAAATGAGAGAAAACAAAGGCTTCATTAATTTATGACAAGAAAATAAAGGGAAAAAAAACTCCCATTAAAAATAGAATATAAAATGAAAATATCATAATCATCTCGTTGGAATTAAATAATAAATTTTATATACTCGGCAAATACAACATTTCAATGCAATGTCCAATGCATCATTCCATTTTTAAAGTTTTATACTCCTTTTCCGAAACTAAATCATTTTGGAAAAACTTTATAAATTCATCTTCTTTCGTTGCAACAAGAAAATATATAAACTGAACACAATTTTTCTGTGAGAATTCCTATTCTTTATTATTACAGAAGAGAAGGTAGCTGGGGCTGTGTTTGTATATTTAAAGAAATTGTCTGTAATTTTCGTGTGCAAGTCAATATTTAACATTTTATAAGCAGAGTAATTTTCATCATGAAGAGGGAAAACAGCTGTTGCTCTGTTAAAATTAAACAATTTAAAAAGTTAGAAGGTTTTTTTTTCTATTTTCTTTTAGTCTTTCTGATGTTATGTTCATTTCATTTTGCCAAATTAATTACATTGCCGCGTTTCTCATGAAATTAAAATATTTACGAAATTTCTAGGTAATTAGGTGGAATTAATAAAATGATAAATAAATTGGCAAAGTTTTTTTTATTGGCGAGGGTGAATAAAAAAAAAAAAATATATGTGTAAAAATATATATATATTTATATATTATAGATTATGTCTGACTCAGTTTTTGTATGAAGGTTTTTTTATTTTTTATTTTTTTGAAGTTTTTGGGGGTTTTCACGAAGACATAAAAAAATTTAAGAGGTTTGTTTGAAGTCAAATTATAATCGTTTTATTTTTCGCCTTTTAACTGCTATAAAAGGCGATGAAATTAGTTAACAGTTTTTAAATACTTAGTTAATTTCCTTTTTTATTTGCGCTTAAAATCAGTGCTGGGAAAATAAATATAAAAATAAAACGAGGGTGTATCAATCGATATTTTATTATTTTTGTGATTGTTTGCATTTGAGTAAATATGTTTTTGTTTTTTTTTTTTACTTTTTGTCTTGATATTCCATAATTAAAAAATAAAACATTTAGACCATTTTATTATTTATTACACGTTGCTGTTTAAACAATAACAATTTCATTTGAGTTCTTGCATATTGTTCTATATTAAGATATAGCCAATGTTAAAACAATTAATAATTTATTTATGGAAAAATCCCCGGTGTTAAATGAGTTTAAGAATATTTGCCAAATTCATGATCCTTGATGTTCCTTTCCAATAATACTAGTTTATATACGTCTGAATACTTGTATGCAGTTCATAGTCAACTAAGAATAATAATGTGCAGCATTTTGTTAGTACTTACAACGAATTTATAATTTATAATAGAAAATTAGTTTTCTTAAGCATTATTGAAAATACACTCTTTAAGTTCAAAAGCTAAATATTAATTATCTAATGCCTTAAATTAATAACTTTAAACTTTATGGTATCACCTTTTGTAATACCTAATATACCTGATGCTACCTTACATATCGTTAATATTACTTTGGCTCGTACTCGTACCATATATACACTCCATGTCTATGACATGGATGGGACCCGGGCATGATTATATGGAATATTTTCGTGCATATGTATATGAAACTTACTTAACTTACCTACTTCTAATATTAAGTTTTCTGACAAAAGTTTTATACACTCTGTCTGTAAATTAAGAAAATTAATCTTATATTCATTATTATAAAATGTACATATTTAATAAGTAGGTAAACTATAGTCATAAAGGAATTATTAGTATTCCATTCCCAATATATCTAAAGAAATGGTATTCATTTTGAATAAAATATTATTCAAAGTATTTAATTGAAATAATAATAATATACGGTGTGATACTTAATTACTTACAATTTCATTATGCGCTTTTGTAAATTAAATTTTGTCATTCTATTTGTTTATTTTGTTAGAATTTCTGATAGCGTCGCATATAAACAAAAACATAAGTTTTAATTTAGTATAGTTTATTGTTTAACCTCTTTATTAAATTTAACAACACACATTCAATAATAAATCCTCACAATACAGTAAGTTAAAAGATAAACTTTTCACCACATAAGTGCCTTCCACGATATCTAGAAGAATCTAAATATACCGCAATTTTCATTTTCAAATATTATAAATTCTGTAATTATGTAACTTATTATTATTACTGTATGTAGTATCTTTATTATATTGCATACAATTTTGAGATAAATATATGGAATACGTAAGTAGAACAATTTTACTATGATTGTTGTTATTATTATTTTGTTTTGGATATTGGCGGCGTATATATTTTATGTGCCTTAGGGTGGAAGGTATTTTCAATTTTGTATATGAAATTTTTGACCATCGAATCTTTTAGGAGGTGATTTTTTTTCGCGTGCCTAGGATTTTTGTTGTAATTTCGTTTATCCTTTAGGTGCATAAAAAAACTTTTTGTATTTATAAAATATAATAATATAAGTACATCAGTATTAATATTAATTATCCTTCTTAGTGGACCACCAAAAATAAAATATCCTAAAAAAAAAAATTATCTTTTCCGGATTTTCCGACTTTCTATCCTTCTGCCTGGACCTCGACCAAAAAACGTATTACGAATTCTATTTTCTAAGTGGACCAGTTTTTGGAAAACCAATACTTTTTAAATTAAAGTAACACATTTGATGGATTTTATAAATAAATCATTAAAAAAAAATGCTCTAGTCTAAATTTATAGTAGAAAAGGTAGTAAAGGAACAGCACTAACTGAGATATATTTTGTAATACTGTATGTATAACAAAGGATTAATAATAATAAATTTAAAAAACCTCAGATGATTCAATTTAAAAGAAAAATGTATAATAAAATCTAAGTATTTTTTATTTTATTACATAAATTAATTCATCTAATAAATTAACAAATCAATTAGGTAAACAAAAAATATTTGAAATAAGCGTTTAGATTCTTGGAAATAATGTCAAAGCCCAGATTCTCCGTTAAGAATTTTACTTTTCCCTATAAAATAATAAAAAAATACTTTATTATTAATAGCTTATCGAAGCAATTCAATATTTTAAATATCTATTTATTAAAAATAAACGAAAATAAACTTATCAATATGTTTTAAGTATGAATAAACAAACATAAATTTAAAACTACAGAATAATTTTATTACGTAAAGTTTGTGAAGCCTTACATTTTCTTATTTTTTTGCTATGATAAAAATTTCTTTGCAGAAGTTAAATAAGAAGAAAAATAAAATAAGAATAAATACATAAATAAAATAACACATTCCGAAAATATTCTCTCTGTTTTTTTTTTTAATGTTCATATTTATTGCATAAAAAATTGTTTTAAAACATTCCTCTTGAATTAGTTTATCCATAAAAATCGTATACCCGTTGCTAATTCCATCCTGTACGAAAGGTAAGCGTAAGGTATATATAGAAACGAAATAAAAAAAAAGGAAGAAAAGGTGAGTAAAGAGGACTGATAAAAAAAAATCATTCTTTCATTTAGTAGATACCTTACGACTACGACCTACACGACATTTGTATTAAACTCGTTTCCTTTGTAGTTTGTTTTGTGTTGTGTTATCGATAAATCGTGTTATATTGTACGGATAAACATTCTTCTTCTTGTTGTTATTTATACAAACATAATATTTATTAGATGTTAAACCATATAAAAATATTTATATAGATATTATCACCATTAAATAAGTATATAAAGGAGAGATAGTTCTAGATTTTTTAATATTAAGTATATTGCATGTAGTAAGAATCACTTAAAACAACATGCTTACCTTAATCTCCTTAAACTAAACAACAAAAAAATAAAATAAATAAATAAAAAGATATAATAGGAAAGGAAAGGAAGAAAAAAAAACACACCATTAAATTGTACCAAAGATTTACGTCGCACAAGGAACATAATATAATATTGTAGCCTTAGTCCTTGTCGATGTGCTGTTATGTATAATAATAAAAGTTTACGTTATGCGATTGGCTGTATATTGGGCGGAGCATGGCATTCTGCCCAAAGAGGATTGTGCAATCTTTGCAATAATATAACAACAAAAATATTCGAAATAATATCAAAGAAACCTCCACCTCCACCTCCACTAACATACCAATTCCTATGATTATATAATATATTTTATAGAAAAGAAAACCATATGAACAAAATACTGCGACTCTAACATAAAGAATTCACGTCTGTTGTTCGCTTTTTCTTCTTTTGAATACACCATATAAAAATACAATATAAATAAACAATGCATATATGTCTTATACACGTTCGATTTTTATACATAAAATTTAACCATAAATATGCAATTTTTATATTTTATATGTACTGAACGCATATTATATTATAAATATTGTACCATTGACGCTTAAAAGGCATTACAGACATACACCACGCATCACATTCAAGTTTTTATCTGTCGAACAATATTTACAGCATCGAAAAAGCTCAATATTTACTTATGCATACAGATAGAGAGTGGAAAGATCTTGAGACGAAGTATGAAAGGTACTTACTAGAAAAAACATTACATTACAATGAAAATAACAATATTGGAACAATAACGTGTATTGGGTATGGTCGTAACCGTAAGCAACAAACCATCTCATCTTAATAATGATTATTAACGGTTTTTGTTTTTATTTACTTTTTTTTTACGTTAACAATATGAACAAAAAAATTATCCTACGCCACCTATCTCAATTTATACATGCGGTATTATATCACAACAAAAACATAAACCATATTAAAATATCCATATGAGAATATTGTATTATATATATGGAGAAAAAATATATATGAATAGAATGGCTGCACTGGTAACATCAGCAAGCTTGTGTTTTGTATTGTATCAATGGTTTATCGGAAATTATAAATGTTTAATGATTGCTATGTGATGTATTGTAAATGCAGGAAAAACCTCCAGGGAAATTTCATATACAATATCTATTATATTTAAGTATGGTAGGCATTAGCTATATATCATTCATTCTATCTCTCTGAATGTAGTCAGAACCAGTCTGGATATATAAGCTATATGTATTAATTTATTTATACGTTAATAAATTGCTCCATATTCAGGCACAAATCGGTATAAAATTTTAACGACTACTTTTAAAAAAATAAAATGAAATAAAAAAAACCAAAAAATTCAAGAAGATTGAAACTGAAATTTTCGTATAGATTAACTTTGTATAATCCTAAAAAAAACAACATTTTTGCTTCCTTTCTATCATCAGTATATAAGCTCAAAGAGCATAAATTTAATTATCTACGGAAAATTAGATTAGATCTAATCCCTAGCACATTACTGTGAATTATTTATTCACCAATATTTTGTATTCATTAAAATATATTTTTTTTTGTTCTGTTTCCACTTTATAATATCAAATCTAACTTTACACGATGGGAATTATTTAATCCAAATATTTTCAAATAATTAAATGAAATTTCAATACAAATATTTATTATTTTAAATTTTGCAATAAAAAATGGAAAAATTTGAATTTCAACTGATATTGAGTTAAATTGTTCAAGACAAGTTTAACGTACTGAACTCATATTAACTTTTGAGTTTATAACCTGCCAAAATAAAAATTTCTCCAAAATAGAAGTAGATTAAAAATTCAATGATAGACATTTAATTTTATACTAGACTTTTAAGTAACCTCGTATTTGCTGCCCTTACTCCGTTTTTAAGAACGAAAGAGAGGTTAAAAAAAGAACACACACACACACACACACACACACACACCTCTTAATACCTGTACAAAATAAAACATTACATTTTCGCCTTTTTGTGAATCTAAGTACCTTTTATATAATTCAAATTAATAATAATTATTACCTAAGTAGGTACAACAAGACCCTTTTTTGTATCTCAATGTTAAAATTTTTGTTCATGATGTTAAGCACGAAGTTTGGGGGCTTACAAAAGTACCAAGTGTATCAATTATTTCAATACAACAGCAGAAAAACATAGAAAGAGAGAAAGCTTTTAATATAATTATACAATTTTATATTACCCATGAATGTTCACTGTTCATCTCATCATCATCATGTTACAAATTATTAATATAGCTAGCAAAACATCATATTTTGTACATTAATATATCTAATTTAGTTATTTATATATCTTATTATATAATATTGTATATTGTATATACGATTCTATATTATATTGTAAGTGCGAGTGGTGTTGCTTCTCATCCCTTAAAGAAGTACAATATAATCTCTAATTCCTATGCAAAGGAATCTGGTACATTGACTATTTAGTAACGAATTAACATATAGTGCGAAAATATGTTTACATTTAATAATATTATTAATATTATTATTTCAATTTTTTTAATTTTTATATTATTTTTTTTAAATGATTGTTAGTTAAATATTTTAATGTTTTTTTTTATTATAACTTGCGATATGATATTATAATAGCAATGCTATTACATTATTTTAAATGGAATAAAGTATTAGAGCATCAAATATTAGATACCTTTTTTCGCGCGTGATCATCATCTCATTATAACAGCATTTCATTGCAGACTAATTTTCCTAGCATAAAGCTTTTGATTCTGATTTTATGTTTTGAAAGTATAATAATAATGTGTATTATGATTATTTATGCTCTTTATAAAGTTATGAAATTATGTGGCATGGTTTTACTCAGTGTAGTATACAACATATTGAATATGTTTATGGCTCTCTCTCTGTGTGCATATTTGTATATAAAATATAGGTACAGACACGATGTTAACACCTTTTTGGTTACCGAAATGTGCGATGTATATAGAATATATTTCATATATATGAAAAGCTTAATAATTATACACTTTCAAGTAGCATCAGTCATTATGACAACATTGAGCATCGGTAGGTGAAATGAAAGTTAAGTTAATCAAGGATGTTAAAGTGTTACCGTCATAGAAGAAATGTCTATCAACGGTAATGTTACATATATAGAAATGTATGTAGTATAGATGGTAGATGTTCATGTTTATATTGTTGTACTTACACTAAAATCTACATCAACAAATGTAAAATGTAACATATTCAAATTAGTGTGTATTTCATGTCAAATTTGAATGTTATTTTATTTCATGGTGTGAGTAGAGCTTGGAAAATTTTTGGGGGTGGTAATATTCGAATTGAACCAGACTGATAGTATTTCTGTTCTTATTTAGTATTATGTATACCTAAATTATTAATAATAACATTTTGCATTATTTACTATGCAAATATGTTCTAATAATCAAAATGTGTAGGTAATTGATATGGAATATGGAATGGCTGGCTGCGGCTAATAAAGTAATCAAATTTACAATATCAAAATATTAAATAAAAATTTCATTACATTTCTCAGCACTGAAACGAAAGATTCATTAAAATAATCTTGATATTAAACTTATTATAAATCAAAAAATATTTCGAACATAACCGTCAAATAAATTTAAATAATCTAAATCAAAAAATGATTCAGCTCTTCTACAATAAACTATATATTATTTATTTGAATAGTATGAGCCCTTTTAATGAACTACATCAATTACGAATTAATTAAACTCAAAAAGTCTATTTCCATAATGAAATGACAAATTATATATTATTTGAAATTAAATGAAATCTGTATCGTTAAAAAACAAAAATATATTTTTCTTTTTTATTTAATTTAATATACTTAATTAGTACCAAAATTGGAGTTCTTTTTTAATTGTTCAAATGAGTAAAGTTTCTTTTTTTTTATTTTCAGGAAACATTTTTCATCAAACTTTTAACATATTGTATTATACGAAACGAATTGTTAATTTTTGTTTTGTTCGAGGTCTTTTAAGAAACATTTCTTAATAAATATTTATTAATGTAATGTGGAATTTGAGTATCGTTTACTTATTATAATAATCATGTTTTACGAATTAAACAATTTACAACAAGTATATTCTAAACTAGGTATAAAATAACTACCGAAATATAGAAAATTAAGTCTAAATATTCAATAGGTCACAAATCACAATTTACGTTATACCATTAACAACATGAACCCTCTAATGTCAGCTGGTAATTGTATATGTAGAATGTAAGGTAGCTATAATAATTGTTAGCTGGTGTATAATTAATTTATATTCTGTATTATTGTGCGGTATGGTCTTATATTATCTATTGTGGTCATTTTGTGTATACTTCATTCCTATTTGAACGCCAATTAAAAATTAACAATCACATATTTGGTGTATATATTTATTTATTTATCTGCCCTATAGAAAATATAAAATAAGTACAGCATATTATACTTTATATACAGTACAAATAAATAATATATATAGAGAGATAGACAGATAGTACTATCTACCTAGCTACAATTATACTGGTGTTACCTATCTTGATGTGATATCTTCTAACCAACCTATAATATGTAATACATTTTGTTTAACTAAACAAACTATTTCGCTATAACATTAGAATGCTTTATGCTATTATACAGTCCAGGTCGCTACACTAGATACACAAGAGGTAATTAATTGTCTGTGGTTGTAATTAACACTGACTTATTTATTTGTTTGGTATTACATCTTAAATTCGATTAAGAGAGAAATTGCGTGTTTCTCTTCGCTGCATGTGGCCACACAAAATGTATCTATCTATATTATGTTACCATTTCAATGCCTATAATATAAAATTATATGTTCTAAATATATGATATGTATAGAAATGATAATATAGTTCGATTGTAAAATTATGGTGTGGGTTATGTTAAAATAATATTACCACCAAAATAATTTATTGAAATGGTTTTTGAATTTGAGAAATGATTTTATATCAAATTAAGCGATAGCACATTGTTAGAAGTGGTTATACATCCAACCATTATAATTGTGATATTCTTTTCACCCAAGCTAATTTAATTACTTCCTCGATAATACATTTTCTGCCACCGATTTTGACATTCAAGCAATTCAATCAACACCCAAATACAAACGCACGCATTATCGCGTGAATAAGGTGCTAATAAAATAAACAAATACACTATATCCACAACATATTTATGTGTGATATATGCTATGAGAATGAGAAAGGATATTTTGCAGTTTTCTAAGAATGGAATGGAATGAAAAAAAAGAAAAGAAAAGAAAAACAAAAACACAAAAACAAAAACAAAAAAACACAAACATAACTGAATTTAATATTTTCTCATTGATATCATTTATACTGGTTGATTTTTATTTCATCACTTTTTTCTATTATTGTTTTATTATCTTTGTTTATATTACATATGTTTAGCAGTCGATATTTTATTCGGGTGAATCAACAACGGATATTTTGTAGACGTAATCGTTTGTGTTTATGTACCAATATTTATGTTATGAAATCAATTAAGCTTGCGGATAAATACTATTATTTAACAAATGAACAAAAATGATGTAATATATTTTTTGACATGGTAACAAAACAATGTATTAGTAAAATGAATTTGATTAAACACACAAACATTAATAATTTTTCACAGAATAATTCTTTTTTTTTTTTTTTTGTTATTTTTTGTATTACATATTTCACTGTTTGATTATTGACTCAAATATAATTAACGATAGATCGACAGGTTATAAAGTAGATTCTTATCAACCTGTATTTGGCATTTACCTTTAAATAAATGTAAATATCTGTATATAATATTCATTGATTATAAATTTCGAATCAAAATAAATCGGAAAAATATAAAATGAAAACAAAGGGAAAGAAAATGCCTCAAGTTATTTTAAAAAGAAACTAAAATACCGTAATAGAACAAATCGAAAAGTATTACATTTCAAAAAAATAACAAAAAAGAAAGAAAATATGCCAAAATAAGAATTCATAACAAAATAAAAAGAAAGAAAGAAGGAAAATATGTAAATACACCTGAGTTTAATTTGAACAAGTCAATTCTATGCCGTACAAAATTAAATTCATGTGAATGTAAATACTAATATCATATAAATTTCGACGGATTTTGTTTATATTATAAAATTATAGAAAAGAGTCAACCCTCGTTTAGTTCAAGAGAAGAAAAAAAATAATATGTATACAAAATATATGTATACGGAAAAATCGCTTAATTTTATGTTTCATACGTACGTTAAAACGAAAATATAAAACAAATAAATGTATTATTATGCTGGTGACAGGTTTGTATGCTGATTTTTTGCAAACATTTCTACATTTTTTTGTTCTCCAGTTTAGGGGACGATTTAAAAGAACAATAACATGCACTGACTATACCGAAAAAAAATAATATTCAACAGTCTATTCTAAATGGTATGATATGTGTATGTGGTCTGCGGATACCGTGTGTATAATATCTAAATAATATGTATATTTCTATGTGAAAAAATACTTGAATATTATGAATATAGTGGGTAGAAATAAGTTACAGAATTGTCGGGGACTATATTATTATAGAAAAATAATATATTTAAATTATATACGAATGCCAGCAACTAAACTACCATCAACAAAACAACGATATCGTAGAGACAAAAATATTTTTCGGATAATGTTATAAAAATTGTCGCCGGAATTTCAAGTATAATATATCCTTAAAACGCACCCTTGAAAATAATAGACTCGTTTATTATATGCGACAAACTGCCCTTTAAACCTAAATGGGTAAAATTTTGATATTATACAAAATAGCATACAGACTGAGAAAATTCATAGTCAAAAGGGTTTTTGTTCCTGGTTGCCACTTCAAAATCATGAAGTAGATATTATTTTTAAGGTCTGTAAATGTGTTTCGTATTTATTTTGTTATTTCATGTGTGTGACTGTGTGTTAGTTCTCTGTGCACCTAAATTGAAATAATCTAATAATATAGTAGCAACTGGCACCACAAAATGTTAGAAGTGTGATGTTTAATGAATGATATTATTATTGCTGTTGTTTTCTAGTTTTGAAATTGCACATTAAATTTAGTGCTGATAATAACATAGGTCATAGAAGTAGGTGCAAAGAAGACAAGGTAAAATGATTTATATTGAGAATTGAATGTTTCTCTATATTTTAGTTAGGTTTTCATTTTTAATGGGTTTTATATGTTTGGATGACAATGTTCGAAAGATAAATGTTTTAGTTTTGTGCAATGTAAGCACTATACAGTTTCGTATAGAATTAATAAATTGAACGAAATATAGCTTATATAATTATTTATTATTAAAATTGAATTATGATCAATTAAAAAAAAAAGAAAAGAAAAATAAAAGAAAGAAATACTAAATTCATTGACACATCCGGAAAAATCGTTTACTCAGCATACATAATTTATTAAATCAGAACATTTATGAAAATTTAATATACAGTTCAAAAAATTAGCTATTTTATGGAAAAGATAAGAAAAAGGATTAAGTAGGCATCACAGATCTGCATGGTATCCCATACAACTGAGAAAAAAAAATCGTATGAAAATATACCATTTGATTATATTATAAATAAAGGGTGCTGCCGACAATTTAATTCTAAAAAAATAATCCTGGATAAACCGGGCAGGTTTAGTGGTCGGATATTGGTCATTGCCCAACCAAAAGATGCAGAAACTAATGTACTCGTAAGAATAAACATATTTATGTAAAATGATGCATTGTACTGCCATTGGAAGCACTCTTTATTTATATTTTGGTAAATTTTCATACCATTTTTTTTTTCAGTTGTATGGGATACCATTCAGCGATCTATGGTAGGCGTAGCAAAAGAATTAACTGACCCACAAAAAAAAAAGTGAAACCTTGAATATTATCAAAAAGTTGTTGCCAAATATATATTTATATCTTCTTAATATATAAAAGCGTTGGTGCGTATGTACGTGTTTTTATATTGGGCGTACCACTGGACCGACCCCAATCATATTTACAATATATGTTAGTTAGGTTGCCACGGTGGTTCTTAAATATGTTTGGCTCCGCTAGGTCAAGTTTTTCTATAAGTTCTGGAGGTATGGGTGAAAAAAAATCGATAATTTAAAAAAAGCCTACTTTGATATTTTGAGTCTAGAAGTCGATAATGACCAGCCTTCTTGATTATAAGAAGCAATTTTTTAAGTTTTTCTATAAGTTCTGGAGGTATGGGTGAAAAAAAATCGATAATTTAAAAAAAGCCTACTTTGATATTTTGAG
>JAABKK020011128.1:0-22817 GCA_011634745.2 Catotricha subobsoleta
TCTACACACCAAAGCTCTAGCTCTTAATAGAACGCGGAGCTTTTACTTTTAACGCACTCACGACACGAGCTTTAGGGACTGGAGCTTTAGAGGCTAACTTCACACTGCATAATTTTTATAAAAAAATGAAAATAAAATATATTACTTTAATTTTTTTTGCGTAATTTTAATAAAATTAAAAAAAAAAATGTTATTTTTCTGTTTTTTTAAATTTTTTATTTAATTATTTTTTTAGTAATAAAATTAATAATTTAAAAATCACTATTTTACACTCGATTAGAGTCATTTTCTTTTTCAAAAGCTAATGCATGGATTTGGATATTGATCATCGACTACTCGGTAGACGCAGAATCTGTGCCCTTCAAAATATATAGGTTTTTGTTTCAATCCGATTACTTAATCTAGAGAATATAGAAAAATAGTAATTTTTTTGGACGCCACATTTTTGGTCTCACAAACCAAAATCCGCTAGAAATTGACTCGAAAACCCATATATTTTCACTGGGCAACAATGCTATACATCCACTAGATCCTGAGAAAAATGAGGTCTTCATATAAACAAAAAAATTACGAAACCAATACTTTTTTTAATATATTTCCAATAAATTCTCAAAAATTAAGTAAAATGAAATGTACCAAATCGATTGGCAGCATGTTTTGTTAAAATACGACGATACCTTTAAATTAGCAATCATTAGAATTTAGTCAGTTATTGTTTATCTTTCAAGACATAAAATCTTTCTAATTAATAAATTAAAACGCGAAGTTTCGAAAAGGCTTTAAAAAATACGAATGTAAAATTGAAAACAAATAAAAGGTGCTATTTTTTCTAGTTATTTTTAGTATTTTTATTATTTTTACAGTCAAGTCGCAATCAAAAACTGTTTTTTAATTTTTAAGTTAATATCTAATTATAAATCGGTTTTATTTATAATTTGGCAAAAAAACAGTAATTTAAAAAAAAATGAAAAATCATACATATTTCTAAAAAAGCGAAAAAAGCGATCAATAAAAAGAAAAAGCAAAGAAAAGCTATAGTTTTTGAAAAAAGCGAAAAAAGCTCAAAAAGCGAGCCTGTGCGCACCCTGCATATAATTAAGATCACAAAAATAACATGAAAACAAAAACCACAAGGTTAAAAGAGATCCTCGAGGTTCTACTTTGTGGGTCGCTAGCATATCGAAGATAGCATTTATTTTCAAAATCCTTTTAGCACGTTAATCAGAAGACAAAATGCAATTCTGAAAATAATGGTAGAAGACATGAAAATGAAGTCGATCCGCCCTCCTCCTAAATACCGATACTCCACAAGCCACAACCATAGTTAATTATTATTTCTAACTGCAAAATGAATATTGCATACTATAAATAAATAAATAATCAATAAAAAAAGGAAAAACCTCGGGAAAAACAAAAAAAATGCATGATTAAAACAAAAAAAACTATTTTTTTTTTTTTATATAAAAAGCATTGAATATACCTGATCAAAATCAAGACAACAATTTCGCAAGCTTTGTGACACTAGGGACACGGTTAAAATTAAAACAATGAAAAACCCTATAGCAGTTTTCAGAATTATTAATTATTTGGAAATATACTACCTGGGCCCTGTTTAATAAAACTTTCAATTTTTTACAATTCTTTTGTACAAGTCCAAATATATCCTTAACGTTTTAATGAATAGACATCGGGTTTGTTTCAATATTTTCTTTTAATAATTCTAACCAAAACAGAATAAAGTCGTAGTCGATTAGTTATTCCGTTCAGAAGTTATCTTAGTTTTACAAGTTACAATCCCGGAGATTTCACTTGTAACTTGTAAAACTAAGATAACTTCTGAACGGAATAATTAATCAACTACGGGTTTATTCTGTTTTGATTAGAATTGCTAAAAGAAAATATTAAAACAAACCCGATGTCTATTCATTAAACCGTTAAGGATATATTTGGACTTGTACAAAAGAATTGTAAAAAATTGAAAGTTTTATTAAACTGGGCCCTGAAAATCATCTTTTCTAATTATCTATTAGACATAAATAATAGGTAATATTAAAGTTGGACCTCGCTTCTATTTTATTTTATTATGTTTGTGGTACTTACAATTATGAATGGTGACGCTATGTTTCTAAACTTAAATATTTTATTGCCTATAGTAAAATATGATTTAAACTATTTTTTATTCTTCAGTGTAAAAGTATATTTCAGTATTTACATTTGTCAACATTTTGCTGGTCAATAACTGGGTCATATTATTTTTTTAAATTTTCTCTTAAGCAATAACATAATTTTTAAAGCACATTTCTAATTAGTAGACTTAAATCAACTGCACAATATTTCTCTTTTTTCTTTCAATATAAAAATAATAATGTAGTTAAAAATAATGTATATGCACAATGTGGTCATAACATTAAATATCAATTAATAAAAATACGAAATTATACTTTCTGTCATCCGAATCGAAAAAAAACAAAAAAAAAAAAAACGGACTCTCACGCTTTATTCACGATTCATACCTTCAATTCAACCATAATTTTTAATATTATTTTTTATAATACAAAGATTGGGTACGAATTAAAGATCATAGTTTCCCAGTATGATTATTATGTTGATGATGGTTATTCAGATGATTGGTACGACCTTGCGATGATGCAAATATTTCCATGTCATGAATTGCCAGTGGATCGTTAATGGTTGGTGAATGTTTCAGATTTGCGGTTGCCGTTATCGTATTTGTAGCTGATGTAGACGACGATGACGAGACATTATGATGATTAATGCGTTGCCGTTTGTAATCCGTATATAATAAACAATTAACACCTGGTGACGAACTACGATCTCTCAATGTACCATGACCATTTAAGCCTCCATTTAAACTACTACCTCCTCCCGTTCCCGAATTCGTAGCAGCAACACCATTATTTTCTTGTTCTTCCAAAAATCGATCCATATAATCGGTTAGGCCTGGATGTAAACTATATTTTTTCTTTTCTAGTCTTGCTTTATTTGCAAATACATCGTGTCGTTCAGTTTTCTTCCATAAATAATAAAATTGTACCAATTCACCAACGGCACGCGTTCGCACTTTTGATTGCTGTATTGTATGAAAATCTTTTCCATATATACGAAGACCACTTTCAAAATTACGACATTCCTCTTCAGACCATAAACTCATTCTGGAATCATTATCACTAGATGCAGTTGCAGCTGCGGCAACCGCTACTGCTGTTGGTACAGTAGCATTTAAACGACGACGACGTAATGCCTCTTCCATATTATGACCACATTGTAATAATAAATATAACGATTGTTCATCATCTCGTAAATGTGCACCACATGGTAATTGTGATATATTCGTAATCGCATTGGTATTACTAAATACTGATGTAGATGTATTAGTGCTGGTAGTTGTTCCTGTGCCTGAATTATTTCCGCAACCACTAGCTGCAATTGGTATATTGGCTTTTTGTAAATATGTTTCAATGTCATTTTCTTTCAATTGAGATGGATCCCAAACCAATTTATCTTCATTTTCATATGGCAATGCGTCATCATATCGACATAAACCTTCGGGTATATGTGCTTGAAATTCACTGCCCACCATTATTGTCTAAAAATTATCAAATGTAAGTATCACAAATTAGATGTAAAGCTAATAAAATTAAAATATCTGATATGAACCTTTTTATATTCATCTTCATCAGGGCTATAGTCGCCATCTACTTCTTCTTCTTCCTCTTCTTCCTCGCTGTGTGGCCTTGATGTAGCTATCACATAAAAATAATAGATTATGATTAAAAAGTAATGCGAATTATTTATTGATTTGATTACCTCGTAATAAACGTTTTTCTTTCGATTTAAATGTTTCTGGATATAGCTTGCGTAATTCTGATTCTTCTTCTTCTTCTTCTTCATCGTCATCTTCATCATAGTCACAATTATCATCGTCATCATCGTCATCATCTTCTACATAATCACAGTTATCGCCATCGTCATCATCAACATCAGCATTTGCATGACTATTTTGTCGATTATAACTTTTATTATTGGATCCATTTTTCTTTTTATTTGTGTGAATCAGTAAATTATTAACATTGTTAGTGGTTTGGTGTAGCTTCGTTTGTCTAGATTTATGTTGCGATGACGCTAATTTACTTTCATTATTTGGATCTTTTTTCCCTTGAAGATTATCATCACCACATTCACCTTCCGCTTTAGTATTGCTTGCTGTTGAACGTGATCCTCGTATAATTTCTGAATCACTAACATTCTTAGCCAATTTATTACTTTCAGTGGAACTTGTAGCATTTTTGGGTGGTGCTGGATCACTTGCATTTCCAGAGGCGACAGCAGCTTTATTAGCTCTACGTGAACTACCTCTTGATCTAGACGACATATTATACCTTTTACTATTGGTTCCGTTATTAACCTTTATGTTGCTAGATGATGGTGTGGCTGATGAAAGGCAATTGTAAAGAGCTAATAGCTCTTCGATTGGCATATCTCCTTCCTAATTGAATAAGCAAATAGCGATATATTATTATTATTATTTTCAATCAGTGATTATAAGGTCTGCGTTCTCTCTATATTCAATTTAATACCAATATCCTTTTAAGCATTTATCACACGTACACAACCAAAAACATTGAACAAATTAGATAACAGGAAATATTATTTAATTTTAAATGTTGTATGAAATATAAAGCAAAATGCAGAGAGATATTTAATAGAAAAAATATTTTTTTTTAATAAAATGTTATGAAAAACTTGATAGTTTTAAGCAAATTCAGTCATTCGAATCTTTAATTATTTTTTATATCCGTACAAAATTATATTTAAAGAATATGTTGTGAACAATCATACTCTCCCCCATAGTATGGTTTTTACATTTTAGTATGATTGTTCCGCTATGTATCTCAAATATTTCTTAACTGATGGACTATGAATACTTTTATTATTTTTCAAAAAAAAACCTTAAAATATAAATAATAAATAAAATATATTTTAGCTTAATTACTTTCTATGAAATATTTTCAATTGAAACTTAACATTCTATTTTTTTTGTTTAAATTAATCACCGGGCCAAAATGAAATTCAATTGAGGTAAACTTATAAAAAGTTGAAAACCTTTTTGCCTAAGTCAGCAAATATCCAAGAGAAGAAAAAAATGAACAAACAAACAAACTATGAATTAAAATAATGATTTAAAAGCAAATACATACACGTTGTAAATTTGATAGTTCAGCATTGGGATCTTCAGCTTCAGTAGCAGCTAACGCTTCTTCTTCTTCTAGTGTCCGTTCATCGTCAAAGTCATTAACCATCATTTCTAAGGATGGTTCGAACAGTGCATCCCCAATACTGTTCGTTGTACCACTTGGTCCGGTGGCACAATCACTACCACGAGTAAGGGCATTTGCTGTTTTCCGTGGTGTTGAAGATGAGCTCGATGATACAGTTGATGATGTCGGTGAACTAGCTAGGATTGATGTTGAAGTTCTGACTGTACTATTATTACTTGTATTAGTGTTATTAGCTGTTGTAGCCACTGCTGTTGTAGTTAATGTTACGGTTGCAGTGCTAATTGATGACGGCGATGATGATGGTGGTGACATGTTATGAATTCTATCTTTTTTCTTTTTATTTTCAATTTTTTTTTTTTTGTTCTTTCAAATTTGCGTATATTAGAGTTAATTCCTGGATATTGCTGAATATTGTTTGAATTTTATTATCAGATTATGATCGATATTTTTTTTATTTTTTTTTTCTTTTCTTTTTTTGTATGTATTGGTTTTGTACCGTTAGTTTTCTTCTTTTATTTGAGGCTTTTACTCATTATAAGCTAAATAAATTTTAGCGCGACTATTAAATTGATATTCTTGCGCTATAAGATCGCGACAATCATGTCATACATCTATTATTATTACTATATAATTCTGCTCGCTTTGTTGTGGTTTTCTAATTTTTAAGTGAGATTTAAATTCATTATTTAGTAATTAATATCACAATTACGATCATCGCAAAAGAAATGAATAGCGTCAATTTATTTATTGCCCTGTTTTTGGTGGCCTGTGATCAAAGTAGATAAAAAAAACAAAAATATTTGGACTGATTTACGCATTAATAACATTTTCTGGCAAATATATATTTATACATATATTTTTTTATGCTTAAGATTTTGTGTCATTTTCGACATATAAAAAAAAAACAACTGATCATAACAGCAATTGTGATTTCTAGTATATATAAGACGAGTGCTCGATAATTAAAATGTTTAACAGAAGCGGAGTTGGTAAGTCTCAGAATATAAAAATAGAAGAAAAAAAAGACTAAGGAAATTTACTTGAAAGATTGAAAATATATATTTATGTTTTTGCATGATTTTATACTTATATAACTCGTACTTAACTTATTCTAAAAATGGTAAAGTCTTTGCCGAATGAATATGAGCCCATTTTGACTGTTTAAACTTAAATGTTTAGTATAATAATTAAGCTATAATCTTAGACCTTAGATGCAATACATGATCATTGAAACGATATTAACAAAAATATATGAAAATTATAGTTATATAACAATAATTAGAAGTAGAATATGGCACCATATTTTTTATTTTATTTTTTATGGTGTATGCAATGGATGCATTTGTAATAACATCAACAATAACAAACATAAACATTAATTAAAGTTTAAAAAGAGAATATGAAATATGGTAGTTACATATAGAAAATGAATTGTGTGTACAAAATAATTTTTAATTATATAATACAATTTGAATTTAATTATAGAGACTATAATCTCTGCCCCAAAATATTTAAATGATTACCCGATCCACCACTCGATATCGACCTTTAACGAACGGTTAGGACCTTAACGAAATCTTTAAAAATCTTTATAGATCTTTATAGATCTTTGAAGATTTCGTTAAGATCCTAACCGTTCGTTAAAGGTCGATATCGAGTGGTTGATCGGGTACGTTCGTCATTATCTATACTGCGAGTCTTTATTAATTATCATTTTGTATACACACTTTCGTTTTATGAGTTTGATATTCTTTTAATTCAACATTACCATTTAGAAATTCAGTAATTAATCACAAAGCATGATTTAAGAAAAAAAATAAAAAGGAAATACATTAAGACAAGATCCATAAAAATAAATAAATAAAAATAACATACATTTTTAACATAACATTGATTAATTTGTGAGATGGTTGATTTCAGATATAAGTTGTTCCTCTTGATTTCTTATTTCATGAATTTTTTGTTAAGATATAATGCCAAAATCGGAAGCAATAACTCCTGCAAATAATGTTAGCAACAAATATATAAATCAATAATCAATTGAATTGTGGTTTCAAATTGTTAAACAATCGGAAATTAAATTTGCGCATGCAGCTGCCGTTTGTGTTTTTTTTTTTTAACAACGTTAATTGCATTTTATACGCATACCCTTAAACTACGGATACAAACGCAACAAATAGTTTGATTGTAGTTTCCAATAATCGATTCGAATTGATTAAAAAAACAATCTGATTATCAGATACTTATACTACATGTTAGCAAAAAATAATAATAAATCATTTAAGAATTTATGGCTTTGTATCCAAAAAAAATTTGTGCAATCTACGTCTCGTCTTTTCAATAAAAAAAAAAGACAACCACGGCGAAAAACTTCATTCACAAAACACAACAATATCTAACAAACAAAAATGTATTTGCAGTTTTCTGTTTTTCACATTTAATTCTAAATCGCATACTTATGTCAATAAATTAATGAAACAAAAACAAACGAACAATTAACATGAATTAAAAGTAGATTTTTTTCAGAAAATTAAATAATTACTTTTCTTTATATTGTTGTTTAATTTCTTTTTTTTTCTAACAATTTTTTTTTATTCTAGCTGTCTTCTATTTATTTGCAATGTAAAACTGAAAGATAATTATGACTGTAGTGGAGAGAGGCGAATTAGTTTTCAACCACGTATATTAAATACAGTGTTGCCTCTTAAATTACGTAGCTACTGTGGGTGCTGATTCACCATCACATCACATGTATATTAAAACTAAATTCAGTTTGATGTAATTTAAAGGGCATCGATGTATTTCGTATTATTATGTTGGCATTTTCATGTATTTCGCTGAAATTAAACTAAAAAGCCAACATAATAATTCGAAATACATTGATGCCCTTTAAATTACATCAAACTTTTACATCCATGTGAATTTAGCTTAAGGTGTATCGAGAAAGGGGTCAAAAACCAGAAAATAAGACTTTCGATTGCTCTCAGTGATTTTTCATGGCCAAATTAAAAAAGAAAATTTTGGCAACTTAACTTTTTTTTTAAATTAACCCTGAGGCAGCCGGATTGAAATTTTAACCTTCCCATACAAAAATAGTTTATTTTTTATGCTGATTCAGAAACCGTTCTTTGTATTTGACAAAATACCCCCTCTTCTGCCACCTCAAATGGGCTTAAGGGGAAAATCGAGCTCTTGTCTATAACTATTGTTGGGTAACTCCTAGAGGGTTACGATATGAAGAAAGAAATCTTCGCCTTTAAAAGTTTTTTCAATATATATTATAATTTATCATGTTGCGACCAATAAGGATCAGTCGGCGAGGCTCATAACTAAGGGCCAAACCTTGATCTATTCGAGTTAAAAATATCCCCGTCTGCCAAATCTTACTCACAAGCTTCTTCCCAATTCAGATGCAATCAGCTATTGATCTATTTTTTCGATACATTTCATCAATAGAAATACATACCTACCAGTTGTTCATAGAAGCTTATTTGAGGTACCCTACATAAAAGAAATAAAAGTCAGGGAATAGGAACTGGAACGAACGGGAACCGGAACCAACATACGTTCCGGAACGCTATTTTTTTCGTTTTTTGCTGGAACTTTAGATGGAACCGGAACGAATTAATTTTACGTTCCTTTTCGTTCCGAGTTTTTTTGTTTATAATACTTTCTTTTTATAATAAATATTTGCACATTCACAGCTAGAAAACAATGTTTTGATCAAATTAAACAATAATTTTAATAAAAGTTATATAATTCATACCTTAATCTGTATATCGTCGTGGATCTGGCTTTAGGGGCTATCTGCAAATGTCACGAAATGCATAAGCAGCTGCAGTGCGGCCGTCATGAGTCACGAAATTCGTCATTTTCAGCGCATCGTATCAAAAACAATAGACTTTGAGGGTGAAAAAGGAGAAAAATATGTGCAGTTGACGCCATGTTGGTCATGACTCGTTGGCTGAACTGTATCTGCATATGTTACGAAGAGCATTCATTATACACCCTTATGCATTTCGTGACATTTGCAGATAGCACCTAATGCCATACGTAACATTTGCGGATAGCCCCAAATGCTTTTCGTGGCATTTGCAGATAACCCTTAATACCAGTTCAATGACAATATATTTTATTAATAAGCTAATTATCAAGTGGAATTGCATAAATTTGATTTATGCAAATTTTGTTTCAGTCACTTTTAAATTTTTTTTAGTCGAAACACATTTGGAACTTGGAACGGAACGGGGACGAAATTATTTTAACAGGTCGGAACTGGAACTGGAAAGCAAAAACGAAAGTTCCTATTCCCTGATAAAATGTTCAAAATGCCATTTTATCTCATGTAAAATGTTTCAGGTAAAAAGTCATTTCGTTACGTATAAACTTGACCATCAATCGAAAATATGGTGTTTTCGCCTTGCCGCATCTTAATTTATTTGACAAATGACAATGGACATGTCATCACTTTCGATTTGTTAGCCCAACATAGGACAACTAAAATAATTTGAATTGCTACACAAAAAGGAGAATAAACAAAGATCTATTAAAATATGAGGTAATTAAGAATATAGTGTTTGTTTTTGCATTATTTACACAATGAAAAAAATACTTTAATTCAATAATTATTTGATTTTTATAGTAACACCACCACTAGTGGCAATTCCACAAATGTCTCTGAATCGAAAGTCACATTTAAAATAACTTTAACATCTGATCCAAAATTACCATTTAAAGTGTAAGTAGATAATCATATCCAAAAACATAGTTGAATTTAAAAATGAAAGAAAAAAAAACAAAAACGAAATGAATAGCAGGAAGCAAAAAGAAATCATGCTAAAAATTTTACCTATTTTCTATTTTACAGACTTAGTGTTCCTGAAAGTACACCATTTACAGCTGTTTTAAAATTTGCTGCCGAAGAATTTAAGGTTCCACCAGCAACAAGTGCTATAATTACAGATGATGGCATAGGAATTAGTCCACAGCAAACGGCTGGTAATGTTTTTCTAAAACACGGTTCCGAATTACGTTTAATTCCACGTGATCGAGTTGGTAGTTGGCTGATTGTTAAATATTATTAAATACATATAAGGATTATTGAATGAATGCTAACGATTTTATTATTGTGAAAAGATGCAATTTTAATTCTATATTATTTTTTTTTTCTTCACTTTTTTTTGTTTGTTAATGAATTAGTTTTACTCGCAAATATATATGAATGTAAATATAAAAATATGAGTCAAAACAGAACAATAAAGTTTTGGTCAATTATTATCTAATTAATTATTTGTTTTCACTTCCAACATGTTTTTTTTTTTCACTTTATTTACAAATTTTTATTCAATTTTGGAAGTCAGCAAAATGTAAATCGAATTATTTATTTCAAAAAAGAAAAAGAAAATCATTAAATCTTATTAATTAAGCGCACAGTGAATAAAAAATTTTGTATTTGATTTTGTAAGTAAAATAAATTTTTTAAAAAAAATATTGCTACAAAAATTAATTTTATTTTATTTAATTCAAAAATTTATATCTGCGATTTCAAGAAAATTTATCTAAAATTAAAATTATTTAGGGGGTGGCGGTGACTAGTGAGAATCAAACTTGTGCAGTTTGTGCTTATATCCGATAATCTTTAGTAAATCGAATACACCCAGAGATGGTTTTTAATACTGAAATAAAATAAAATTTGAGTTTTATACGAAGTTTAATCGGGTTGAAGGGTAGGTGGCTGAAAATGTTAACAGGTTTACTCAACATGTTTTAGATTTAATTTTCAATTCTATAGAATTCTATTCGAAATAGAGATAAATCTGTTAATAATTTGTTAATTTTCATTTAAAAACAATTTTTATACCGATGTAAAAATGGAATATCAATTTTCTTATTTAACGATTTTTTTGTTTTGAAATATTTCATTTTTAGAATAATTAAATTGTGTGAATCGAAGGAATATTTAATAATCTGAAACTAATGAATTTGAAACATTTTTTTAAAACTATTATCCGTCGTACTCATTTTGTAATTTAGTTAAATGTCAGCAATTAATTTACGATAATCGTGAAACAGTTCGACAAAGTAACGGTACTACTTATTATTTATTAAATTTTGCAAAACCGAAATAATTCTACACTGATTTCTTTTTATTTAAGTAAAATAATTTAAAATAATTCAGTGATTTCGTTAAAGTTCCAAATTTATAGTAAACTAAATTGAGCATAAATATTAAAAAAAGAAAAAAAAATGGATAATAATGATTGGAGCCCGGGTTGTTTAATTTGTTTTGAAAATCTAGTATCCGACAAAAATGACGCCATCATTGTAAACTGTGGCCATGTTTACCATTCAAAATGTGTATCAAAATGGTTTCAGTGGTAAGCATCGATACAAAAAAAAAAAATCTAATTAATCTGAAAGTTTTTAGCTTCATTTATTCTCATATACGATTTCATAAAATTAACTTTTTGAATGTTAAACACGTTTCACTTATTTATTTATTTAGCAAAAATATTGATGGAGTCCAAAATAAGAAAACATGTCCAATATGTCGGGTTAATGTGCAGGCAATATCAACTTTAAAATTTAATAGTCATGAATATTCTGAAAGCGAAAATGAAATAAAACACAAAATAACAGATTTGAAAAAAGAGTTAAAATCGTATATTCTGAAAAATAAAAAACTCCAATGTAAGCTGTCTGCTGAAACTGCATTATTAAAAACTGTTCGACAAAATCATGATGAATTCCAAGCTAAAATTGTTCAATTGAATGCCGCTTTGTCAAAAGTTAACCATTTGATTAAAAAACAAGGTGAGAAACAATTTAATTATTTTCCTTTTTAAGCACATTTTAATTTAAGTGGTTTTTACTTTTTTTTTTAGAAAAACGCTTTCGTCGTCTAGATTCATCTGAGCATAACACGCAAAGAAATTATTGTGGAACCAGAGATACGCGACAATAATTGTTATGTTTATGTTCTTGCATTGATCACATTGATCACATTCATTTATTTTCAAGAAAAATATGGAAACAATTTACTACAGGATTTCAAATCGACTTCATTTGCTATTTGTTTTTTTTTTTTTTGCTCCCTTCTATTGCAATAAACAATAATATTTTCGAGGTAATTGACAACATTTAGTTATTACCCACCAAATATATAATTTATAAAATTGAATTGAATCGATCAATTTAATCGAAAATATTTTCATAAATATTTTTATGGTTAATAAATTAAGATGGAAATTATTACTTTAAAGTTAAATGCTATTAATTAGCAAGCTCATAATGTCTGTAATTTTAAAAATTTAATATTTTCTTAATGAAATTTAAAATTAAAAATATATTTATATCTAAAACTAACAAAAAAAAAAAGAAAATCTAAGCATTGTTTCTGTTTAGAAATTAGTGCTATCTAATTTTAGTAGTTTTTTTTCTTTTGTATAGCCTTATTTAGTAGATTAATAGAATGGAGTTAATATTGAAAACCATTCATTTTTATAAGAATCAATTGTAATGAATATGTCTCGAAAATTGTTGAATAAAGGCACATTTCTATTTTGCGATTAGAAAATTTACCAAATCATAAGAGAATTTAATTATTTCAAAATCCATCTCACTCGGTCTACATTATATCTTAAAGTTAGTATTTTTCGCTAAAAACTTACTTAAGTTAAATCATCTAAATTAGTACTTTACACTAAATACGAATGTAGACAAGAATTTAAGTAAGTTTTTAGCGATAATGTAGATAAGGTAATATTTAGTTTACCAATTTCTCTTTTCCTCACATGACTTGACTTTACAAGTGGAGCATGTTTAAAAGTATTGTGAAAATGTGTCTTTGCTTATTTTATATTCGTAATAGAAATTTTACCGTCAGATGGCGTAATTATTATTGAAATAAAATCAAATATTTATAATTTTTATGTGTGGCGTAAAATTATAATCTTTTAAATGTTTATTGTTACACGAGTCCAAGCATCAAAAGATTATATTGATATTACATTATATCTACTTAAAACTAATAATGTGACCAGGAACGCTATGCTCCACCATTAATTATGACATTGCTATATCTAAATATAAACTGGTGCGATTTACAGCAATATAGTACAGCATAACGTACCAGTATTTGTTTAGAATAGCAAGACGGTCAGAAATTCATAATCTACAGTTAGTTTATTATCTTCATTTCTATTGTAATTCTATGCCAATTATTATTATTAAAATAAAAATAAAAATATTCCAATAAGTAATAATAGTAGTCTAAAATGGTAGGTCGTTTATATATCGAATGTAATATCCTGTCTATATTACTAGGGTGTTTTGAAATTATTTTTTTCTTGATTTTTTCAAATGCCAGGGATAATTTTTTATTTCAAATGGTATAAGTAGAAGCTAAATGCGAAGTTATAGAAAAATCGATCCATATTTGAACCTCTGAACACGATCTTGAAATTTTCATTTTATCCAAAAAATCTTAAAGTTAAGCAAAAATAAAATATGTATTTTACTATTTTAAGTATTAATTAATTAATTTCAATTAAACAATTTGATGTCTTTTTGTCTAAAATATTGAAAATATAAATTTTTTGGTCTATAAAATAACATATAATTGGAATAAAACTAACATATTGTATGTAATTAATACTTAAAATGATAAAATACATATTTTATATTTTTAAGGGGGTCAAATATGGATCGATTTTTCTAAAACTCTGTATTTAGCTTCTACTTACCATTTGAAATAAAAAAAATACCTGCATTTCAAAAAAATCAAGAAAACAGAAATTTTCATACAAAATCAGAACTATCTAGTCTATACTGATATTGCAGGGCTTATTTTAAGCATTTTTTAAAGTCACCACCCTAATGTAATGGCAGATTTATACTAAAAAATAGTAAAAAAAAAAAATCGATTTCGGAACTTCCAAATTGTCGTATTTAACTTTTCAACATGAAAAAAACGATTTAAGAACTACTATTTTTCGAATTAGAACTAACATTTTTTCTAGAGCTACCTACCACTTATATATTGTTTTATAGCTTGTGAGGCTAATTCGAATTTTTTTCAGAAATCTATTTATAAATTATTAGAATAATCGAAATATTTTGTTATAATTAGATTTTTGATGAAAAGACGAGTTATCCTCAAAAGTTATAAACCAATATGATGTTGATGTACCTTATAATGAATGAAAGATTCAAGAAATAAAAACTAGAATTAAGTATACACAGTCAAGAAATATTAAATTATCTGTGATGGTCTGCAGTGGAATTCCATAGAAAACCCAAATATTTGACATAGATATTGAAATCTTTTGAGTATTACGGTTCTCTGATTATCTCTCAATCGATCTTATCCATTTCAAAGTTGGCGAAAGGTCATTACTCATCTTCTATGTTAGAAAAATATATGGCCTTAATTCGATTCTTTTGAGATTGACTTAAACATTTTCTTTAAAAACATAGACATTTTACTATTACCTCAATACGATGGTCGAAAATTCGTCTATATTTTTTAATTTCGTAGTAAGACCATATTTTTGTTATAGTGGATAATGACCTTTCGCTAACCATAAGATGGCTGAGTTCGATTGAAGGAATTGGAGAGCTTCGTAACGGTTCAAAAATTGTCAATATCTATAGATATTTACGGAATCTCACTGCTCTGCACCAAATACAAAATTCTAATTTTAAAATGTTTATACTACAAATCTTATTTACGTAATCGACTATTTGATTAGCGATAAAAAAAAACTTTCCAAATTAACGTTAATTGAAGGGCTTTGGTATTGGAAACAATCATTCACATGGGACGCGGGTACGAGTACATTCCTGAAACATACGACGGTTGGGTGATTTTGCATTTTAAATAATCTTCAAAAAGAATTCAAGTCAATTTAAAAAAAGAATAATGATTCTTAATTAGAAAGTAGATAACAAATACTATTTTGCCAAAAAAAATATTGTGTCGCAATGCGCATCTATGATCTTTGAAATGGGAATGAAAACAAAAAATTCAAAAATTTATTTAGCGAGTAAGTTACATAAATAAGCCTAGGTGAAATTATAAAAATTAAAATCACAATTTCGACTTCGACAAAATGTGCCAATTTATTAGCAAAGGTCCGTTCAGAATTCATATAGAAAAAAAAAAATCCATATTTAAATTTTAATAAAAACCGTTCCATCATAATTCTTATATGTTTGAATAAATTCAATAAGAAAAGAAATATATATATCATAACATCTTGCTCTCACAATAATTCTTTAAAATTATCATCAGCAGATGATAGCAATAAAAAATGAAAATCATTTAAATCTTATGTTCGCTGTATTATTTGATTGGAAACAAACAAACAAACAGAAAAAAAAAATTATATATCGTTTTTTTTTGGTAAATTTGCACACAAAAAGTATAGACCTTTTCCCCTCGCTTAAATCTTTATCATCATCATGAAAATATTTAAAGACACTACAAAAAAAAAAAAAAAAAAAAACTATACATTAAATAGTAAATATATGAATAAAATCTATCTATATTTTTATACGCAAAAGGATAAAAAAGAACAAAAAAGAAAAAAAAAATGAGAAGCCGGTGACTCAATATAATGTTGATTATGCGAATGAAGGTACACAAAACTATGACGGAAGAAAGGGTGAAAAAAGGGTAAAATGGATATTAAAAATATTTTTTTTGGGAAAAAAAAGTTCTTTTTAAAAGAAAACTGTGTAATACAACACCTGGTGGTGGTGCGTATATGGAAAGAATATACGTTAGGTAAGGAGTTTAGACCTTTAACGAGATATTTAAACAACAACAATAACAATTATAAAAAGTCTTAAATTTCATACCTTGATTATTTCTTTTTTTTTTATTTCCTTTTCACTCGCATTTTTATATTTATATAAATAATGATATTATGATGTGTTACATAATGCACAATATTTTTGGATAAATACATTTTAAGGATATACCGAATATACCGTAAATTTTAAGAGCCTTACGTAATATTTTTGAGATTATACCTAGAAGCAAAACAAAAAAAAAGAAGAAAAATTGTTTGGTATACGCATGGTAAGCGCATATAAGCAAAGAAATTATAATTCGTGCAAGATTCATTTCATACTGTGATCGAATCGAATACCTCGCTATATACTTATGTGCGATGAATTTCATGGAGGTACACAATTTACCTTATTCAATGTATTATTTTATGGAATCAAATTATTTATTATGTTGATATAGCAAACGGCCTTTAATGAAATAAATGCAGAGTTAATATTTATTATTACATATTTACTTTCTTCTATATTTTTTTTTTTTATAAAATCCTTATATATTCAAAATAAAATTTGTGTGAGAACTTCCTATTATTGAGTATTTTATATAAAAAGAAAAAGAAAAAAAACTATAAAAAATAGTAAACCCTTTTTAATAAAAAAAAATTCTCTCAAATATTTTGTTAGCGCTGACAAAAATGTTATTTTCATAAAATATATTTACTAATACAAGCAATGAGAGATATCTAGAAAGAGGATGCGTTTCTCGTGTTCCTTGTTTTTTTTTTTTAAGTTAAACGATTTCGTTATTGTTTTGTATTCAAATAAAATAACATACTATTAATAAATGGAACTCGTTTTCTTTCATTGTTTCTTTTTTTCTTTTTTTTAAAGTGAAAATAAACGTTAGAAATATTATTTTAAAAAAATGGATAAAAAATCCAAAAATCAACTGGAAAAAGCGTATGCCTCCAGCCGATATGTGATTCTCTATCTACCTTAAAATTGTTGCTGTTACAAATTCCGTGCCTTCAATTCAATTATGTGATATTCAATTTTTATTTTTATTCAAATTATTTGAGAATTTATTGCGAATTACGCTTAAAACGAATATCGTCAACTCTGAAAAGACATCGAACTTCGTATAATAAATATAAAGAGCTATTACAAAAACAACAACAACAAAAAATTACAAATCATACGTACACATTTTATTATTCTTAAATGGCAACATTTTAATATTGTTTCCATTTCATAAAATTGTAAACTTCCGGTTAAAATATTTATACAAATAAAGAAATAATAATAATAATAATAATTTTTTGTTGTAAAAGTTTTTTTTTTATTATTATGACTTATTGGCTATTGGATGATTATTTTGGGCGATATTTATGCGCGCACGTATCTCAGCCAATACAATATATTATGATACATGCTGCATTCATTTCAGTTCCAAAACGCAAATACATTTCTATAATAATTTTACCGATTATAAGGTTCTGGGTGCTATACGATCCGCCGATTTAAATATATTGTATAAATGGAATTTTTTTTTATAATAATACAAAAAAAAAACCAACATACAATTTAAAAACGGAAACATAAAAATATGTTAGTTAATGTTTTCGCCAGTTATACTTATTGTCAAATCACATAGTTACTTATACACGCCATAATATATTGAAAAGTTTGAAATAATAAATGTTGAATTATATGATTTTGCTTTTGCAAACATTTTGTTGTAATATTATTCATATAATACTTTTCAATGAAAAAAAACTACAATGTTGATATTTTGTTTATTTAATCAGGTGGTCGTCTTTTATATTTATATTTTTTCTGTATTTTGTTATTCAAATATCAAACTTTGCGAATGCGTGTGTGTCTGTCTGTGTGTGTGTTTGTGTGCGAGTATATATTGAAAAGAGGATATAAAAAAGAAAATACATGAAAGTATCCAATTTAATAAAATATAAAATAAATTTAATCCGGATTTTTACTTATTATTGCTCAGCATTAAGCACTTCATAAATTTACATTCAGAACACCACACACAGCTCTATATAGCTGGTTTAGAGTTCATTTTGCTTATACATTTTGATATATTTAGAACAGGGAATTGCAAATACACTACAAATTAAATACTACGAAACAATGAACAAAAAAAAAAAGAAGAAAAAAAAGATTATTATAAAAATCATAACAATTAATTCATTTGAAAAATAGTTGTGATAAATATTATTATGCCAAGTTAATTTGATTGGTTTTTTTTGTTTGTTTACAGTGAAACTTCCTAATACGATCATCTTTTGTGGTGGTCACATTACGAGTAGTCTGTAACTTACCTGCAAATTTACGTTCTTGTAATGTGACCACCACAAAACCGTATTGCGGAGTTAGCAGGGTCGTCGCAAGCATGAATTGGGGAAGCGCTTATTAGCTTCGAGAACCAATGTATGAGGGGCGCAAAGTTTATAAACATAAATTCTCAGCTGAGAATTGAAATACGTGCGCGCTATATCTATATATTAGACTATATTTATATTTTAGTATTTCTTGTGCAATGTACTCTCCTAGCAACAAGCACATTTATTCGAAGACTAAAGCTATGGGATATGGGCAGATGTGCGCACGGGGGAGAAATTACCATATCTTCATTTGGGCTAAAATAGTATTTTTATATTTTTGAGCCGAAAATAGTATTGTTTGTATGTCCCCTCTCGGAGATTGTGAAAAAAATATGATTCTATGTAGATTTAGGAGGAAAATAGTATCTCTTTTCAGCTTTACAAAAGTCGTTTAAAGGACAGTGCAGTTTTCTTTCGTGGATTTTTCAGTTTTAAAACTTAGACAACAACGTGAGTTTTTTAGCTCACGAATTATGCTGGGTACAAAAATTCGTTGCAATTGACGTCGATTAAATACGGTAAAGGTCTGTTCTTGTCTTTTTTTTTCAAACTAATGGAAAATATATCAAATGATATGATTCAAAGTAAAACCTGCCGCACAATTTGTCGAAAACCGAAACCGCATTAAATTAAAAAAAAAAACAAAACAAAACAAAATATAGAAAAATATTATTAAGAATGAATCACATTTAAATCATAGATAATATCCGCGGTAAATCTCTACCATATTTATATAATTTATATTAAAACGACGATAGTAAAACAAAAGCAAATCAATGATTCCAAAGAAGAGCATTTAAGCTATAACACAATAATTGTTGAACGATTTCAGTTTTATTTCGATAATTTCAACTTTGTGACAAGTTTTAAATAAATTTTTTTCATTTCAATTTTGCGTTAACATTAAAGTCACATTACACGATGATACATTTCATAAAATATGTTCGTCGAACATTTCGTATTTTTTTGAATAACTTCCAATTAAAGGTTCTTACAATAAAATAAAAAAAAAAAATATATTTGAGACCCTATGGTTGCAAGTTGCAACATAATAAGTAATTGTTGTAAATACTATTAATGCATTTTTTTTCTTTTGGACAAATAAAAAGTAAATCAGCAACGTACATTTATGTATAAACTCTTCGCTGGGAACATCTAAATATGAAAATGAGATGCAGTTTTATTTTCCATATTTTTTTTTTTACTTTTTTTTTGCTTATCTTAATAAACAAATACAATTATTATTACTTTCTGTTTGTGATTTAAATATTAAATACTTATATTCTTACTTACTAGCAATTTTGTTTTTTTGTTTTTTTTTTTTTCATAAAATGATTTTCATAATAATTTTTATTTATTTTTTTTTTTTAAAAACAATGGAAATGAAAATGTTTATTGTTTTTTGTTTGTTCATTTGTATTTTATATTCCAATTTGTTTTATTTTTATGAATAAATAATAATAGTTTTTAATTCCACGATATTTGCGTTATTAAATCACTAAAAAGAGTTTATTCTTTTCTTTTTTGTTGTTGTCATTATTCTTATTTGATTTTGTTTTGTTTTCTTGCAAAGATAACTTTTTATTTATTTATTTATTGTATTAATATTGGTTGCGTTCACGTAAATTTAAAGACTTTTATTACATATTGGAATGCATTGTTTCTTTTTTTTCTTTTTAAGAAGAAAAGTGCGTACTTGAAAAAAATGGGTATTTACTAATAAAATTAAATGGTCGAAATTGAGATTTTTTTTTATACTTCAATATTATATACCATTTCTATAACGTTCTATCTATCGTCTATCACACATCTGATATACAAAATTTAAATTTAAAATGTAATATTTTAAAAGTTTAAAGCATCTTCTACAATGACATAAGGATTTGTAAGGATTTTAACACAGACACGACATTTTAACGTAGTTACTTGTAAAAACTATATACAAGAAAACAAAAAGCGAACACACTGTCGTAAAAATTGTTTAGCTGTGTTTAATAATCCTTACAAATCTTAAAAACCTTATGTCATTGTAGAATATGTTCATTAACTGCAAAAAAAATAGGAATAACTCGCACATTTCCATTACAATGCAAACAGGCGTAACTAAAAGGAATAATCAAATGTGAATTAAAACTCATCACACGTAAGAACAAAATGTGTGGTTTATTCATTTTTTGATCTTCAGTCGATTGAAAGTAGTTAAGCCGACGATAAATATATCGAAAGTAAATTCGGTCACAGGTAATATGCAAAACATAGGAATTATATCAGACCTTATCTTAACTTATGTTCACAGCGTCTAAATAGCTCTTTTATTGCGAATGGACCGTAGAACAAATAAATCTGTTTTTGGACCATTAATTTAATATAAATTTAGATAATACATAGACATACGTATTAAATGTATTAATTTTGTTCCAGTTATCGCGATATAAACTCAACCATAAAATAAACTTTTGCATACTTACATTGTAATATATAAACATAGAGCGATAAAGATGATATTGTTATTGTTTAGAAATTCATAAATATTAATATTTAATTTAATGTGCATTTAAAAGAGATATTAAAGGATTAAAAAAAGAAAAAGAAAAATGAAATTGCAACTATTTTAAAACAAAGCATTTTACTGTACGTTACTTTTCTTTCTTTTTTTTTTTCATTTCATTTCGTTTTGCTTTTTGTTTTCTTTTTGTTTTCTTATACTTATAATGCAGATCAGATACCATATAAGTGAAATTATTTATATCTTTATCAGTACATACGTCATACATACGACATAAAAGCAAATATGAAATGCGAGCTTCTAAATAAAATGAAAAGAGAATTAGATATTTATATTACTCGTATAGGTCGAAATGTTTGCGATCAATATACATATACCAACACTAAAGATCAGAATTAATCGTACGCATAATATTCGTAGGCGAAAGAACATCAATTTTACACATTATTAATTGAAAATAATTATTTTTGAGAATGCACCTGCCCCTCGTATATGTACTTGTTTTCTCAAAATCTATATATCTTAAAAAATAAACAGAAAAATGAAAAATGAAAAAAGGACGATATATATACTGCATAACACATACTCACCATATTATTAGTGAATTTTTTCATTTATGTTAGCGTTAAATTAAATTGGGAATATGTCTGGGTTTTAGGTGCATTTAATTTGGCGACATAAAAATATATTTTTTTGATGTTTGCATAAGCATTATATGATTGAATGACAAATTATTAAGAAAAGATTTATATTTTATTTCTAAACATATTTTTGACTACCATTCAGTTACTATAACAGACTTTTTTCTTTATATAATGGATTGATTCTTTATATGTAAACAGTAAATCTGTACTACGTGGTAGTCGAAAACATACTTAGAAATAAATAAATAAATAATAAGTTGAATATTAAATATAAGTAGAGTTGTTTTACTAAGAATAGGTAATAAAATACAAATGCATATATATGCAAAACATTTTGGGAAGCACTATAATGGTTGCCAGAGTGTGAAATGTGTGCCCAGCGTGCCCGAAGGATGGTTTGTGTAGGTCTCGGATTCGTATTTTCAACTGCTTTTGAACACAAAAAAGCAAATTTTAGATTGTAAGATAAATTCAAGGTCACAAATAGTCTAAATAAACAGCGAGAGGGATGGACTAAAGTGGAGAGGGATTAACTAACTGGATTTTATTTATTGTTTAATAAATTTCTGTTTGTAGCTATGGAAATAAAAATAAGATAATATTCGATAATTAATGGTCTTTTTAAAGAACGTGAATGCTCTTTAAAATCTATTTGTCATGTGAAAAAATATAGCATAACCTCATGAAGTTACCACGGGCTATCAAAAATGGTCATTTGAATAAGTTGGCCATTATTTAGATAGTTACCACCAATGGTCAGCAAAATTCATTCTTTAGAATATTAATCAAAAATGGTTTACATTAGCTTTAATCATCAATATTTCTCCCATTAATTAAATCTATCTTACAGAGAACTAACCAAAAGTTCACACAATTCAACAAAAAAAAAAAAAAAAACTAAACACGACGTTCAAGCGGTCACAAAAATTGATGATTTAAGTAAATTGGCCTGTCTTTGTCAATATACGTAATAATAAAGGTTGAAAGTCCAGTCGGTCATTTAGTGTAAATGATCATTCTATGGTAAAAACGCAATATTGAATCAAAATTTATTTATTAAAGCAATATTTTAGTTATATTCATTATATATTTAGTAGGGTGGATCGAATTTTTCAGAACTGCCGGTACCATCATTTTTTGAGTAGCATTTGGTCTCCTGAGTAACGTG
>JAABKK020011139.1:0-13746 GCA_011634745.2 Catotricha subobsoleta
AAATTCGCAAAAAAAAAAAAAAAAATATGACGGTAATCTTGAGACAAAATGCAACTCAGAAAACAGTGGTACCGGGGTGTTACAAAAGATCGATCCACCCTAATATATATATATACATATATACCTTCGGAATTGTCGCTTCTTTCATCCGATTGTTTGGTAATATGTATGTGTTGTTTTTTTTTCATTTATTGTTAAAAAATCTACCCATTCATAATTCGACTAGTATTTTAAACAAGCTGCCAATTCAATTGGCACGAGCTTCGTTTTATCATTTTAATAGAATACATAATAGAATGTTATGTGCAGATATATTTAGTACTGAAAGAAATATTTTAAGTTTGAGGACGCCTTATTGAAGAACTTTGGTGTGCTAAACGAATATTTCAATTAATTGCAATAACAAAAGCAAAAAATAAATTGCAACGATAAGCTCCGTAGATTGTGTACGACCAACGAATGGGCGTTTATTAAAATCGATCCACGGCGCCCGGACAAAAAAAAAACACAAAACAAAAAATTCTATAGTACTGTAAGCCCTCACTCACTCCATTTAAAAAAGGTTAACCAATGGAGAAATTAACTACTAACATTATAGAACACGCACTATAGGATGATCCTACCAAAGAATAATCATAGAGATAGATTCCGATATAAGTAAAATGATCCACCGCTAAGATAAGGAAGATAACAAACGCTATGATGCGATTGTCTTTTAGGTGGGATCATTCTATTTTAATTCTAAAAAATTATTTAAAATTCACATTCTCATTCACTTTTACGAAGATAGGAACAAAAGGACAAATGCCTGCTGTAACAAACAAATTTAAATTCCATACTTCTCCATAAATTAATGAAATAATATTTAACCTAATAATATAAAACAGATCTTCAAAATGCATCTGTCACTCGCAGTTGATCATTTGATCAGTCATCTGAAAAGATCAGCTGCGATTTTCTGGTTTCGTTTATATGCAACGTTGAATTATAAAATTCCATGTAAATATTCTTATCAAAATACTTATTCAATGTTAAAATCGAGACCAAAATGAAATGAAATAAAATAAAACAAATATACTTAAACCAAAATTTTGATGATGTACTTATTTTAATTGCTTAATAATACATAATTATAGCTCTAGGAAATTAATTACATAATTTTTGTTGTGCTGTTGTTTCATTAATTCTAATGCAAACATTTCCGATTGAAACTAATAAGAAATTACATCTACACTAAATATAAGTCTGTCTATAAGGAATTAGTAATACTTTATATATTTGTTAGTTTTTGTTGTTGTTGGCATTATTTTGCGTGCGCCTTATAACTACTAAAATGAACAAAATAAAAACCTATTTTGTATAAGTTGCGATGTTGCTTTTATTTATGTCCATTTAGTTTTGTGTATATGTTTTTAAAAGTAAAGAATAAATACAAGAAAAAATATTGTTTAAACTTATTGAAATTGTATAGCAGTCGCGGTCGTTAATATCTGTTTTTAAGTCTGTATTGGTGTTCAACATGCTGCCGAAGTGCAAACATTTTTAACTTGTTAGACGTACTTATGAAAAGAATTGTGTATTAAAATTTTAAAACCGGTCTTTGGTTAGCATAGCAATGTACTTAATGTACAGCTTTATCATTTCGTATTGAATACGCAGCACATAACTAAGTTTCATTCAACAACAAAAAAAATAATATACAAATAAATAAATAAATAAGAAACAAAATATATTTTCGCTGAATATCGTGAATATTTGTTTGATTTATAAACATTATTGTTGGTATTTTGCGGTATCTCAACTCGACAATCAAATTTGCTCTTTTAAATAGTTTTTTTTTTTATTTTTATTTATTTATTTTTTTAGTTGAAGCCATATTGATAAAAGACTTTTGAGCGGCTAACGTAATATAAATTAAATAATAAATGGTAGATAGTGCTATTGAATTAAGTATGACTTACTTTTTATTCTTTTATTATTATTATTATTTTTTTGTTGTTATATGTGAAATATTTCTAACGTAACAAGTCACCGAGTAAATATTTTCTCTGTATGGCATATTGCGGTCTATCACAGTTACTTCGTACTTCTTCACAGAATTGCCTCTGAGTAAATAGCAACATGTGGCTTTTACCATGTTGAAAATATGGACAGTTCATGTACCTCAAAGCAGTCGCTTTAATAATTAGTTGATGATTTATATTTCACTATGCTTATTGGCTGAAATAAGAATAATATAATAATTTCTTTTTTAATTTAATCTTACTTCTAAATTCAAAATCAAATAAAACATTCAAGTGATTTTTGAAGTTAGAACCATTGATTTCAAATCCAGATGAACTCTGTGTTATATCACTTTTTTTTTTTCAGACTGAAACCAATGTCTATTTAATTCTTTAAAAAAGAAAAATGTTCCACATATCAATTTCGGTTCTTTATATCTACAAAAGTTTATTAACTCTTTGTGTATATATATACATTCCATATATATGATATGAAATACAACATAGATAATATAAATAGTATGACTCATCAGACTGTGCTTATATTATTATAATCCATATATACATTCTGCAAAACTATATCAACTTGTTGAAATATAATTAGTTTTGCGTGCTTCTAAAACATTTCACATAGCCCACAAAATTGAATAAGCAACATGCTTTCATATAGTTTACCTACATATCTCGATGCAATTAATAAAGGTGGAAATATTATGAACTCAATTTTAGTTCCACATTAAATAAATTTCATAGTTTGTAAAATGTAGTGGCTGTTGTTGTATTTTAATTTTTTTTTTTTTCGAATTTGACTATTATTTTCATTTTAGACAATTACTTTGTTTATTATTTTGAAAATATTTTGCGTAAAATCTTAGAAATTTGATTCCATTGGACTATCCTTATAAAATGCTTACTAATATCACCCAATATTGTCGATTAATATCTAAATTGAATAGGAATTATTTTATTTCCACAGAACTGAATTTTTTTTTTTGTTTTTCCATCGCAGTCGTATTTTTTTAGTGAAATTTTCGTACCTGGCATAGCAAAATATATGTTTTATAATAGAAAAGTCAATTTTGATCATATTTTAAAGTTTTAAAAATATTTGCATGATTTTTAGAAGGAAAACATTAATCGCAAATGTTAAACAGAATATTTTAAAATCATGAAAAAACAAATAATTTAAGCAAAATCCCATACACAATTATTATCCAGCTGATATCATAATCAATTTCAAATAAGTCATTTCCTATCATCCCAACACACAGCAATACTCTATAAAAAAAAAAAAACAAATTCTCTTTCGCTTAAATATTTCTATATTGTGCAAGGTCTTACACTGTAAGTATACCTACTATAATTTATCTATACCTATATTACATTTACGTGTATCGAGCAGGACATTTACTTACGATTGGCGCCACACTTAACTTCTACTTTATATTTTATTTTGTATACATATACATACAGATTGTTAATCAGTCGTCCTAATCAGGTAATATATTATACATTCAAATGAATAATTGTTCTTGATGTGTATTTCAGTACAATATCAATGGAATAGTACAAAATGTTTTTCATCATGTTCAAATTATATACAAAATAATTAAAAAAAGAAATTCTATAATTTCTGAATATACTTGTATTGTATGAGGAGAAAAAGACATGTTTTTGTTAAAGACATGTTTTTGTTTTCGTAGAATTATTTCTTGTAATTTCACCATAGAGTCTATAAAAATTAATGAATTTGGTATTATCCATATAGTTAGATAATAAATGATATTATTTTCATTTGACAACAAAAAATATGTTAGACATTTGCCATTCGACACAATTCAAATTACTTATCAATTCCAATCAACTTTTTTTCTTCTTTTTTTTTTTTTGTATTTACCTATATTATGTCATTATTATGTTTTCCAATATACTATAGCTAAATTCATTCTAATTGAACTATAACTATTTTATAATTAGAACACAGATGATTATTCGATTTTCTTATTATATGTATATGTACAGATTTGTATCCAAAATTAATAAAAATAGTAATAATTATATTCTATTTATATATTCAATAGATAAATATCAATTTGAATTAAGTGTTGTTCTTAATTATATATTATTGAAAATAATATAAAAAAAAGCATTTGTAATGAGTAGTGTGTATAAATTTGGATTTGCGGACAGGTATATAAGCAATTTATTGATGACTATAATCTATTATTATGTATATTGTATATAAATATATATATATATATTTATAAAGCTTGTCTGAAATGTCTGACATTAAATAAATTTATATTTAATTTAGCCAGAATTGGAATTGTATGTTTTTTTTTTGTTGCAGGGTGTCAATTTTTTCGGATTATTTTCAAAATAACCTACTGTAAACGAAAACGACTTCTTAAAAGATCAATTCCTATGAATTTTATGCGTATCATCAGATAAAAAAATTGAATAAAGTCTCTATTTTCATCTCTTTATATTTTTTTGATTATTAAAATTAATAGTGATAATAATTTGAGAGGAATATTCTAATTTACACCAAATGATTTATTCGTGTAGGGAATTTCACGGTAAAGCGGGCATAATTTCAAGTGTTTTTTTTTTTTTTGAAGAACCATAACTTCTGTTCAAAAAATTTAAAAATGAAAAGTATGGATGTTCTGGAATCGTACATTCTTCAATTTTTAATATGATCACTTATTTGAAGTCTGATCATGTTCTGTTCTCACCAGCTCTAGAAGCGCTACCACCTCATCTTTGGTTAAAAACCGAGAGCTTGTTTGCCACGCGTTTTTTTTACATTTTTCAACAGATAGTCGTCATAGCTAAAATCCATCTCAGATTTTTTTTTTCTTATGTTTAATTTGACTTCTAAATCCAAAGATATCCAGGAAATAATAACAAAGAAATTCAGGAGTATCTTTGGATTAAATTTAGTCTTTAGATACGGAGGATCTGATTCATGATGGGAAAGAAATTGGCGTTCACTGTTCCTTAAGCTAGATTTAAATTTTGGTGATCATTCGTTGAAAAATCTGGAAAATAAGCGTCGCGAAAAAGATTTCGATTTTTGAACAAAAATGAGGTGAACAGAACAGAATCAGAAAACTTCAAATAAGTGGTTAAACGTTGCACGATTTTCGAACATCCATACATTACATTTTTCCTGAGGTTCCTGAAACGAATATTATGCATCTTCAAAATCGATTTGCAAAATATCACAAAATTTGGAAAACGAAATGGCCAAATTTTTTATCCATAAAATCAAAATTTCATTACGTTTTGTCCATGAAATAGACCAAGAAGCTAGGGTTTAAATTAACGTACTTAAAAACACGAAAAATAAATTAAAAATGACTGTGACATGGCCCTGTAGTTTTTTTGAAAATTGTTCGCCATGGAACAATGAAATCATTGATCTTTTTCGATTGTTTTATGTTGCGATATCAAATTAATTTAATTTAAATTCACTCTGGTATCTGTGTAATATTGTTGTAGATGATACTATCAACACCAGAGGCCATTATAATTAAGATTAATTTTTTCCAAAGAACTTCCAGTTTAAGCTCGTGTACATAAAATCTACAATATAATTAAAATCAAATACCATTTACGATAAATATATACTTAGGAGAACATCTCTTGGTATTAAATTAAACGTGCGATTTCAGTTTTTCTTTTCAGTTACCTTGGATTCACGTAGCTTATCATTTTATTGCTTTAGGATGCTTTCTAGAGTTATGAACAAATCTCTTCTTTTTTTTTTATATACCGGATAAAACGTCCGACTTATTATTTTCGTTGTTATTTTTCAAATTTTGTTAAGCACCCTGTTTGTGGTAAGATAGGCATTAATGCTAAGCTTAGAATCTATAATATGTTATGTTTATTAATAACGTATGTATTTGTGCAATTACATATTCAACATGGTAGAATAAATAATCAAAGCTACATGAGATTGTTTGATGGCATACATATTAAAGATTTATTACTACTTGCGGTATGATGAAGATTAGTTTAGACTGTTTTTGTAAAATGTAAAATGGTTTCTATTATTTATAAATATTCTTCAGTGTATAAATCTAAGTGCTCGCAATTGCATATTTAAAATATTTCGGAAAAGTGTTATTGAAAACCATTAATACATATATGTATAATAACAGCATGCGTTTGTTTAAGTTTATTTATCGGGATAGTTTTCATTAATCTGCATTATCTTTAATAAATTTTCTCATTTTTCTGCACCATTTTTGTTTGCATTTTGTATCAATCGATCCTTAACCGAATACATTATTTAAATAAAAAATAACATTGTTTATAGAAAATGTGTCAATCTATTTGAGCTAAAATTTCTATGATATTAATACGCAATTGATACCTAATGGTGCCCGTACTGCTCAAGTAACGTATGTTTTCAAGTATACCAAATTGTTGCTACTTATTTTCATACAATTTATTTGTTAAAATTGTAAATATATATGTTTGCTATAATACCATTGCTAGAACAATCCAGGTTAAAAATTCATCACAATATTTTATGTACAATTTTCTATATAGAAAATGTTGACGCACAAACATAGGTCAAGGAAATTTTCTGTATATTTATAATATACCCCTGGGAACTAAAAATATGTCTTTCATACCGTACAAACAAATATTGTAATTGGTGAATCAATAGCATTTAAAGGATTTATATCATTTTTATGTGATATTCGGTAGTGAATTATGCATTTTTGTGCATATATTTATAAAACATTATCAAATTGGAAAGCATTAAAAAAACAAACAAAAAACATGTATGCGTGGTCGTAATAAATCTTTAGTTGAAAAATAATGTAATTATTTTAATGGATTCAATCAATTAAAATGATTATAAATTATTTAAAAAAAAACACACACATTTTTTTTTTTTTGTTTAGGAAACTTTGCACAAAATTTTATATATGTGACAATCATTTAAGCTGAACAATGCGATTGATATATTATTTTATTGTATTAGTTGTTAATACCCCACGGTAAATGTCCAAATAGATATTTTTAATGTATGAAATAATTATATATAAAAAGATATTAATGCTGACATAACAAAATTTCATTAAAAACTTATTACCGTTATTCCGTTGTCATTGCCTCGAAAACAAAATTTCATTTGAATATTAAATTAATTAGTTCAATAAACAGTAAATTATAGTTTGGTGAGTAAGCAATATTATTGTTACCAATTTTATGTTCCATTAATGTGGGATGCTATGAATATTTCATTTGCCTTACTACAAACCCCCCGCCCCCACGCCCTTTAACCAAGTACATTTTATTTAAAATGTACTTTTTATGTTGTGCACATTAATCAATATCTATAGACTATCTAGAGTATGTACTTAAAGTTACAATAACTTTTCACCATGAATTTTATAAAGTGATAGTAATTTTAATTTATTTAACAAAATATGTTTGGAGAGCATTAAACTTTCACTATCCAGTATATAGATTTTAGTAAAGCAATTAGTTAATTAAATACCGAACTAAAACAAAAATATGGGTAAATGTTTCGCTAAACTTCATTTATTGAAAAGTTCAGTACTTAGAGCATATATATTTTTATTTTATAACAGGCTTCTAATAAATTTGCATTAATGAGTCGAAAATAAATCGTGAATAATTTATTGCACAGAATTAAATGATTCTATTTTCCTTACTACATAATACACCTTTGTGCTTTTATTAACTATTTTCTTACATTTAAAATCAATACCATTTTTCCAAGTAGGTATATAGCAAGTAAAGCTGTTCTACTTCAAAATGGATTTAAATTTTTACAATTTTTACGGATTCGGTCTTCTGTGTAATCTCTCTTATTTTCCATAATGGATAACAAACACGGTTCATTTACAATTTTTTGTAGTACAACGAAAGAAAAAAAGAAAAAAAAATCGCAATTACATTCATTTATTACCTTCCCTGGGAGCATTTATATCTATGTATTTTTATTTTTTTTTATTCACATAATGAACACAGACAGAAAAGAATTTCTAGGAAGAAATTATGATACAAAAGGAAACGGCACCAAAAAAAATAACAATATTATAATGTTCAAAGAGCAGGTAGATGAGTAATTAGGTCAAAGAAAATACATATAAACCATTTTGCTTATATTTCTCTGTTATTGTTTTGTTTTTCTTTTATTTTCATTTTATTTTCCTTTATTTTCATCAACATTTTCCATCAAAATATATTTTCATTGTCATCACAGAAACCGTATTAAACATATTAATTTGATTCCCATTTTTTTTTTATTATTATTATTATTATTATTTTTTTTTTTTTTTGTTCTCTCTTTTCTGGAACTAACGATACAATATTTATATTGTGTAAGGTTAAAATGAAACCATCAAAATCACCATGTAAATTTAACACTCTGTCGACTGCAAACCCAATGCGTAATTTATGATTGAAGTGCGCAAGAAAAAAAAATAATTGAAAATTGAAAATAATACAATTATTTACTTCGCTCACATAAAAAAAAAAAAAATTGAAATCATGATGAATTTTTAAGTTTTTTTTTTTTTTTTTTTTTTCATATTGTGGTTAAATAACTTTGACTCTTTATTTTCATTTGCAGAAAAGATAAAAGTACCTATCCAAATAGGTAAGAAAATTTATTATATTAAAAATATGAATTTGAATTTCAGTATTTTTCTTAAAATATTAGTCTATTATTAAATTGGATGCGCATTACGTATATTACTATGGTATGATTAATGTGGTGTAGATAAATCATAATAAACCATCTCAAATGACCACATACAGAGGGAACACTATTATTATTATGGAAATTTCGAAGAGTTTAACGTTATGTTAACACAAATATTTCTGAAGTTGACGCCGGTGTGTAATTGTTATAGTCAACACATCACATAGATAAATAATATTTACAGTGGAACTAGCTAAATATGAACTCTTCAAGTTAGCTCTATTTAACATATACAGCTATATAATTAATGTAATCGATTTTCTGGTGATCCAATCAACTTAAATTTTCGACCAGCATTTAAAATTACCTATTACTTTTTACCAGCTTCAATCTTTATTTACTCCGTCAACTATCTACTTCCTATAATGAAACTGAGAAAGAAACACGAACTTGAAATTTATAGAATAGCCCTAATATAAATTAAATATCAGTAGATAGTTAAGTATAAGAAATAAGTTTTATGTGTTTGTAATAATCCATATTAAATTAAAATATAATTTTTTAAAATAAATCGCTTATGCATTCTAATTTTATATTAAATTTTTGTCGATCATCTCATTCGTTAAATAAATAGAAACTTGTATAATTTCATAATCTATATATAATATATATATACATAATGTATAGCATTTGTTGGAACTTTAAAATCAATTTAGATTAGATTAGATCAACGAAAACTGAAACGTTCAATATTAATATGTGAAAGCTTTTATCTCTTGAACATGTAGTTGCCATCCAGTTTAATTATTCGTAAATTATAAGTATTTCGATATTCATTATATATTCATTTATTATGTACTTCAGTATTAGGTTGGTACTCATTTGATGTTTAAAAATACTCTTATGCTTGTATGTGGTTCTTATTTGCATGAAAAACTTGCTTTTCTTTAAATTATTGGTCGAAACCACTAAATTTATTTCTTAAAAGACTTAAAGATAATTTTATAAAAACTTATGTCGAGGATGTATCGACATATGTGTAGTGAATGTAAAGAATTTTTACCGTAGTAAAACTAACAACAAAAAAGCGTATTTTCCATAAAAATGAGAACCAGCCTATTCAATATTTAGTTTATTGTTTTTTTATAGACAAAAACGAAAAAAAAATATAATATTGTCTGGATTTATTGCATACAATCAAATATTATGTACGCAAAACACCATCGGCATGACTATAGTACCTACCGAGGTACCTACTTTAACCATTAATCTAACTATAATCGATTTTCTATAAACAACAGATGTCTAATAAATATTATATGATTAATTGCATCATTAAAAATGTCACAAATTATAATATAATAAACGATCATAGTTTATTTGAATGTATGTATTTGTATATTATCGATGTACACGAACGACAGGCAAAGATTATCGGAAATAAGTATTAACGTATACTTACTTCAATTTTTTAGTCAGATTGTTGAGAGTTGACTGAACATTTTTAAAAAAAAAAAATGTGTAAAAAAAATAAATATATTTTCTGGTATTATGCAATACAGTTTGAACGATAAATCATTTGATGTAAGTTGATTTTTTGTTTTTTTTTTACAATCTCCGTAATAAGTATATAAAAATGTATATGTGAATAAAGTCGATCAGGTAAATGCGGTCTTATTGCAGAGAATATCAAGTAGATAAAAAAAAATATTCACTTCGAGTCATCGTTATTAATTTATATTTGTCTTAAATTTTATTTTTTAACTATCAATGAATGTTTTCGGTAGTCTTTCTTTTTCAATGTTTGCAAAAATCTTAATAATTTTGAGTGAAAATGTTTTAACATTAAAACATCGTAAATATCACAATGTCTTACACAGAAACTTATTGATTTAAAGACCAATTTGTTGATAAGTATTATGCACCGTTAGTTTGTTATTCTCTCGATATCTAAATTTGATTTGACAATTTTCTCTATAAAATTATTTGGTGATTTCTAAATATTCTAATACGATACTCAATACTTCTTATATATAATAGGTATGAGAACAAAAATCCTATCCAAAAGAAATTGTATCCATTAATATTTGAAGATTTTCATTTCAAACGAATAAAATATAAAGTAAATAAATATAATTCCTTTAAAACTGTACATACAGACATTATATGTATAGGTACATACATTAATATTATACTTGAATTTGATGAGTCCTATAAATACTTTTCCATTTCATATATAGGGACACAAAAAATCTCAAATATGAAGAAGGTACAAAATTTTTAAGTCATATCAATATTTTCACGCAAATATTCCAAACATAAGTGTATTTTTTTTTTTTTATTTGTTCGGGTATGTATTTTAAACATTTTATGTATCATATAAATTTTCGGTATACAACATCATCACACATAGTATCAATATCAACGCTAGATTACTTTATATGTAGGTATAGGCCATGTATTCTAAAATAAAAAAAAAAAAAAGAGAATGAAGAAGAAAAATATGGGAGTAAAAAATATTATCTATCACAACATAAAAAAAACATATTTTTTTTAAAAAATCCCCTAAGGCCGGCAGCAGATATATATTTTATAATATATTCGCGTTATACAATATCTAGCTGTAGACATATTTTTGCTGTTGTAGGTAAAAACCTGTAGCACATTTATAATATACTAGAAAAATGAAAAAGAGCGACTAAGGAACGATAAAAGTAAATAAATATAAAGTATAAGACTATAATGTACCTGATATTATGTTAGATCACATAGAGATCAAGTCATGGCGCATAATAAAGATTTGCTTTTGAGGGTATTTATATAAAAAAAAAGAAAAAAAAAATTGTGGGTATCGCATGTGCGCGTGTGTGTATGTATGTATTTTCTTCTATATATCACTCAAAAATATAATAAAAGCAGATGTATTCAATTTTACAAAAACGTTTTATTTCGTCATTCTGCTATAAATATGCTATATAGAACATTTTTCCTCTCTCAATGTGTACCATGTACTTAACGACGTTTACCTAAGTTTATATTATACTGAACCATAAACCATGCATTCAAGCCAAAATTCAATTGTATGAGGAAAACACGCAAGTGTTATGCTAAGTACATACTTTTTACAGGGAAAAAAAAAATCGAAATGAAAATGAATTTTTTTTTTGGGATTCGAGTAAGTACCCACCAATACGTATTTTATACTTTTTCTGTCACAATACACCATAATAAGTGTACTTTATAAGAGAGGAAAAAATTTCATAATCATCATCATAAAACCCTTTAAAAAATTGGATAAAAGTTGAATTCATGCCTTATGAATATTATATTAATGTTGGCTTATACAGAAATAAGTGGAGCAGGATATCTATCGTTTAAAAAAACAAAAAAAGATCGTACTTCTTTTTCTTTTTTTTTGTTTATTTTCCGGCTTTATAATGTTTTAAATATAGTTGAAAAGTACTTTTAAAACCGAAATTTCCAAAATTCTTGAAAAATGTCGTCAAGGGTAGAATTTATTAAATGATGCTTTTCGTAATAAACTCCATAGTGCAAATTATGAAAACCTGTCTTCATTACAATTTACCTTATTATATGCACATATCTTTTACCTGAAAGATATCATCACAAGGGAATCAAGAATTGATGCTCAATGTCTTTATGTAAAGTATATGCTTTGCGTATATAGTCTGGATAATTTTTAAACATAAAATTCGTTAACTGCACAAAAACACAACATTGTTATAATTTGAGCACGTGTTACAAAATATTTCCTTTTGCTGCCTTATTATTATAGTCCACCTCCGGTGTTTTTATTAATATTTAATTTTTTTTTCTTTTTTTTTTATTTCGTTGAATTTACATTATAATAATAAACCTTTAAAATTTTCTAATGGAAATTAAACCATTTTGTTGTAAAGAAAACGAAAAAGAAAAAGAAAACGATGTAATTTAATACATTTTCGTGTAAATGCAATTAAAAATAAAATTAATTGTTTCCTTTTAATTACAATATTTAAATTTAAAAACAATACGCTAGATAAATATAAAAAAGTGTAAAAAAGAGTTAACAAAAAAAAAATACCTAAAGGTTTTTTTTTTATTTTTGATATACTTCATTCTTATAATATTTTGTGTGAAACTTTCCTTTTCCCGACGATTTTTGGTGTTGCTGTGTCCAAAACGCTATTCAAATATATACGTTTTTTTTATAAAATTGAATCACCCTAGAGCGAGGACAAGGATTGTCTAACTAAATGTATTCCATTGTTGGCATTATAATATATTATAGAAACAGGATGACATTTTATACACAAAAGCGTAAAAGAAAAAGAAAAATTAAAAATAATATAAAAATACTTTCACTTATCTGAAAAAACAGAAACCAGAAAATTTATAAAAAAAATAAAGATAAATATTAAATATGCAGAAAAACAAAAAAAAAAATTGAGTATTTTCATAGCTTAAGGAAATCCTTGAAATTTATTCCTTGTTGTGAACATATCGAACAGCTTGGATGGTAGGGTAAACACAAATATAGTATAAGGGAAATAAAAATACAATGCATATATAGATAGTTGTTATACATATATATAAAGAGAGGTCAAGGAGTTGCTTAATTTTAAAATATTTTGTGGTAGAATATTTTTGGTCTTTTCTTTTTTTTAGTCGTATGCGGCATATCTTCTGAAGTAAGGTGCCAGAAGTCTTACATTAAAAACAATATTATTGTGGTTGTAAGACGTTAACGAGTGGAAAACTTGAAAAAACATTCATAAAAAAAAAAATGTAAATGATGTTAAACTTCGTTTTCTTTGGTCGTAATTCTTTCTTGATATTAGTAAGCAGTCTAGAGAAAAGTAAATCCATTTTCTCTGAGCATGATTATCATTCAATTAGTAATACTCATTTATCAAAATTATTTGTGTTAATCTGTTGAATAATATGTTTCTTAAGTTCGAATATAAGATTTATATAGGATTGCTTAGCAGGCAATCTGGCTATGATAAACGATTGTAGATAAACGACGGTAGAACAATATGG